>JAKWIX010000318.1:13535327-13837337 GCA_027704785.1 Solanum chmielewskii | reverse complement strand
AAAGCTAAACATTTCACTAGTCTCAAAAAGAAATGAGTGAATCCCCGCTAATGTGGTTTGAACTGAAAAAGATCGGGAATTGATCTATGCGTGATTTTATTGCTGAGTACCTAAAACAACATCATGAGAAAATGTAGCACAATATATGCCTTAGTACTTGAAGGTCTAAAGCATGAGGGATAAAGTAAAGCTGAAATAAACAAATAACTGAACAAATCAAATAAAAAATGAAATAATCATTAATTATAAAGATACTTAATACTGGACTATTTCAATGCATAGACCAAATTCCTAACATGTGGAAACTGTACTACTCACTATACCTAAATGGACAATGATACAGAGTCTAAGTGAAATGTGGGAGATAATAATAACCGATAAAAAAACAACACGATCTAATGTATACACTCCATAGAGAGGAATCAATATACCCAAAAAGTATAGAGACATGCTGGTGTGATCACTAAAATGTTGCCAAAAAGGGGACTTACAACCTACGTGGCTAGTAGTTTTTGAAACCATTTAGGGTATGCTGAACCCTAGTCCAACTCAAATATTATGCTACTCCCAATACATTAAGTAATTAAATGACCATGGCTATTATAATGAGGAATGTAAATTTTAAAAAACTGAATTAACTAAAATTTTCTTAACTACGATATGTAATTCTAGAACTAACAAAGTATATACTTATGGTTGTGAAATTCATGCAATACACTAAACAATAACATAAAAGTATGATTTGCATCATTCTATAAGCTAAAACCCCAACAATTCTAACATTTAGGAACCCTAGGTTCATACCGTATTAAGGGAATAAAAAAATATGATAGAAAACTAGGGACTCAATTGGTAAAAGGGTCCCAATAGTGAAATTCCACATTCCTGGTAATGAATTCCATGGGGAAATATTTCAATTTCGGGTTTTAATTCATGAAAACTTCTTCTGTTATTTGAGCTAAGGTTGGTCATCTCTTTCTCCTTTCTTGATTCTTATTTTCTAAGTTTTGAATTTTAGGGTTAAAATGACGATGTTTAAAATTCTAATGAAGATGGAAAGTTTTAAATACCCTAAATAAAAACTTGACCTGTTGACCAAGACACATTCACGGACCGTTAAAGGGACCACAAATCATAAAGTCGGACGTAATCTTCACTTGGACTGAGATTCTGAGGGTCTAAGATCACGGGCACTACCACAGTCAATATGAAGGACCACTGACCATGATAGTGTATTTACTCTTCCCTTGGGATGTGGTCTGGATGTGTATGGATATAGGACTAACTATTCCAATCATTAAGTATGGAACTTTGACCCGTGAAGGTCCTCGTGGTCCTCACATAGTATTGGGGGTTTTTAGGGCTAGGCTTGGGGAGGCTACTGCCTCACCCTTCATGGATGCCTCCACGGTTCGTCTTCAGGACCACAGCCCATGAAGGTGCCCGTGGTCTTATGTCTGGTCATAGTTGAGTCCAACTCAGGACACGTGTAGGTCAATGGATGGTGGACCCTCTCACAAGCTATGAACCCTACCGTGGTTCACTAATTTATGTAGTTTTTGTGCATTTTGTTTCTAGGTCTGCTTTTCCGAGGTGTAACAATTATAACAAAATGAACCAAACAAATTTAGATGTCCTATTATTTTTTTATTCAATTCCTAGCTTCAACTGGTCTCATTCAATCGACAACCTTTGTTGTTTGTCTATTTAGGAAGTACATAGGTATGTTTACCACCACTACCTAAAATAGACTTTGGAAACATTTTATTTTCAGATCTCATTTGTTCTTGTTCCTTAGGAAAATGTTTTTTGCATATCTTGGATTGGCTACTCTTTTTGAACTAATAGAAGTAAACCTGTATTTATATTTGACTCAATAGCTATTATTCTTTCTTCATGCGAGTCAAATTTTGCTCTTAGACACCTTGCCTTCACTTCTTTTAACTATAAAACCTTCGGATTATGTTACTTAAATGTAACACTTTGGGCTGTAAACGTGAACTTGAAGTTGAAAAGTTCTAGAAAATTTTTTGTGCACTAATTTTACAAGCCCTTGTACGGACCTAAGAAGATTTTACGGGCCGTATGAAGAAGTAGTTTTTACTTTTCTGGAGTTAAGTAAAAATGTTATGTCTTAGATTGGATTTCATGAGCCAGGAGTATGGCTCGTGTATAGGTATATTGGTCATGGATGTGGCTCAGTTAATAGATTTCAGACATGATGAAATTTTGGCATTTTAAGTTCTACCCATGGCATGTACAGGTCATACAAGGATTTTTAGTAGTTGATCTTTAGTGATTTGATCATCCAAATATTTGATACAACTTGGTAGTACGGCCCATCAAAGTATGTATGGACCATACATGGCAAACTTAGTTTGTAGGCCTAAGGATCCTAGCCTTTGGCAAAGGATTTCAAGCATCTTTTAAAAGTGTCTTCAAAAACATTGTTCTTACAGCTATGTAGGGCTATTCATAGTGTTTGGATTAAATCGGTCCCCACACCTATAACTAATTTCATTTAGTAAAGATATAAAGCTAGGGTTCTATCCGAAGTTCCAAAAATTCTGAATTTGGCTTGTTTTTCCTTTTCTGAGTTATGATTTCTTAGTTACAGATACTATAATACATTATAAATATTGATTCTTGTGTTGTTAATTTTATCATCACATGAACCCTTGTTGATGAAACTAATGAAAGCCTCTATGAAATTGTTTTCATACAGTGATTTCAAGATATAATGTATGTCCAAGTATATTTTAAGTGTGAATTGAGAAGATCACTTATGGTTCCAAATGTAGTGCTTTTGCATGGAGAAAAGTATTCCTATTTTAAGAAGAGAATATTTAGTTTTTCAAAAGAATTATTAGTCTAATGATATGTAATCCTTTAAATATGGACTTTTTCGTAATAACTCAATCTAATGAGTATTATTATATTAGATTTAATATATATGTTTTGGTTATAGTATTGAGCACCGATTTAGGTAAGACTTAAGACAACTTAAACACCATAACTTGCACCACCAGTGTATATAGGATCGTACTGTAATTAGTGTGACTCCTCAACAGCCTCAAGAAGGCCTTTAGATTGATCTAAAAGATAAGTTTCCTCATATATCCCTGGAAGGTATAAGGTGGTTCGGCCAGCACAGTTAAGATGTTGTATCATTATGAAACTCTTAGTGATAGTTTCAGTTAGTGATACTCCATTCTTTGTTTCTGACGAATTATGTTAGTTGGTCATTAAGTTCATTAAATTAAATTTGATACACTATGTTCTTCTCAACAAAGATGTATCCAAACATTCTCAACTTGTTGGATACATTGGTTTTAGGATTTTTTGTTTTGAATTATTGTATTTTCAGTTTTATTAATTCGACTATTCATCATGTATATATCACTTATATTATTTTATGAGAAACATTTGTACATCAATAAATAAATCACTTAACCATCACCATATATTCAGATCTCCAACAAGAAATGTTATGTGTACAATCTAACCTAAAACTTAAATATTTAGTATAAAAAAAAAAAACTATCAACCATCACAATAGATTCAGATCTCAAAGAAGAAAAGATATGCATAGTGTTGACACCCATTTTGGACCTTTATGAATTTCATGAAAAATTGCGACTTTTACAAATGGTTTTGACCTTTCCGAAGGGTTGTAATTTTTCCAAGGAGTTGCGACACTAAAAATTTATTCACACTATGGTTTGTTGTCCATAAAATATAGGGGTTTCATTTTACTATTATTTGTAGTATTGTTCACCTATGGGCTAGTCGAATTCAAATATATTAATTAAGTTTCTTATGAATTTTGTTTCATTCCTCGAAGTTTTGTTTCCTTATATTTCATGAATCTTAACATTTACTATAAGTTATATTGATTCATGTAACTATAGTAATTTCTTTAGCTATTTTTGTTGACATTTTTTAAACTTTTATAAAATTTCAGCAAGAATGATTGAAAATTGATCTTCTCTTTTGTCCATTTCTATAGGCTTTTTCATATAAACAAAGAAAATTAATTTTAACATCAATGCGACATGACTGCTCTTGCTCCTATCATGTCCACAACTAACAACCATGCCGAAATGATTGAATTAATTATTTTTGCCACTATTATTTGTAGGTTTTTTTCACTATAGAGGAGTCTAATTTAAATACATGAATTAACCTTCTTATGAAGAGTGTTTCATTCCTCAAAGCTTTCTTCCTCTTGTTTAATGATGCTTAAATCTTTTATTGTTGTTCATAGTGATTCAAGCATATATAACAAAATTTTTTGTTATTTTTGTGACTTTTTGAAACATTTTCAATTAAACTAGTGAACTGCAAACTTGGATGCAGCCTGACCGACTATCTTTTCGAAAATATGTTAAGAACATTTCATTTTCTTCCTTATTGTTAAGAATGAAAGGCCATCATTACTATTATTGGTGGATATTTGTGAGTTCAAGTTCTCACAAAATTATATTGTGATATTTTAATATGTTATGTGTCATGGTTTAGAATATCCAGTTATGAACAGTGTCATTTGGATAATAACCAACTGCTTGGTCCATAATAGCATTAATTTTTTGTAACTACATACTTGTAAGTCCTTCAAACCTACACCTTGGGAGGGATTGACATTCGTTGACCTTTGCTAGCCTCGAGCAGACCCTTGGACTGACTTATTTAAATCATAGTAAGAAAACAATCACACTTATAATGATAAAAGAACTTATTTGAACTGAATAATAAAATAACTGGAATGTCTTAATTATTTAAACATTCACCTTGGCCAAAATGGCAACCCAAGTCATTAACAGAAGAATGAAAATGTAAAAACTACTAAATTATATTTTGTCTACGAAACTATGATTTGACTGAGATTGATGTTGGGACAAATCCCACAACGTCCTATTAATCTAACTAGAAAACACTAGAAGATGTCCTCAGGAGTGCAAGGCGGATCACCTACTGACTCTGGAGTGCTCAACTGGATAAACGGTCCTTTGGATGCAGATACTCGTTGCCTGCCTTTGCATCATAATACAATGCAGGCTAACTGACATTAGTACAGGGAATATATGAGCATGCTAGTTGGAATGCTAATACAACATAGGCTAGAAAGAGATCTGAAAGATCACTTAACTTGAATCTTCTCAACTCATGAATCCTTACTAAACTCATTTCGCTATAATGAAGGTTTTAAACAAGTTCCATAAATAAAAACTGTTTAAAAACATGTTGTAAATTTGTGTGTATGCAAAGATACAAGAAACTCTAAGATGTATATAAAAATACAATAAAATGATGTATACAATAATTGATATGAGAGTTTTTCTAATTGAAAGTCATCACATAAGAGCAATAGTGATGATGCAATGATCTACCTCACATTACAAGCGCATCCTATACCCGGCCAAAGTTTTAATACCTTAAACTCCTAATGGATCCACAAGTCTACTGCGAAAACGGTTCATGTAAAAAGTATGACCCTTTTCTACCCATGATGACTACATGGTTTATGGGGGCTGTGAGTTGTCTGAACTCTCCGGCATATCGATTCCCAATACTACTCACAAAATATACTAGCTTTTATGTTTTTAAAACATACTTACTTTTTTGATTTGAGATTAGTGATCAAAATCATAGTTCAAGGTTATCTTGGAAATCTCAGTTTCCCTACTAGCATCATTTAGAAAGCTATTATTCTTTTCTAAAAACTAGCCCGAATGCTCTTTGAAAATCTAAGTTTCCAATCTTGTTTATATGTGAAAACAATTCTTTTAAACCTCTTTGGTAATGTATAGTCCCCATGTACTTGTTTGAAGAAATAACTTCAATCTTCACTCATTATTAAAATCAAAATATAAGTCTTGAAATAAAGCTAAAACGGTTATAAAAGACTTATAAACATTAAATAACTCCACTTTTTTAACTCTTGTTTTTCTCTTAACTTTAATTCTTAACTGCTCTTGACTTGACTCTTAAATGATCCTTGAATTGAATTATGGATTCAAGGATTAGGATTTCTGTTTAGAAAGATCTCATGATGTTTAAGAATAATTCTAGGTAGCTAAACATGAAAAAATTTGGAAATCAATATTTGGAGGTAGTTTTGCAATGCAGAGGTATTTTTAAATTATGGTTCTGAAAATGTCTATAGAGGAAGAACACTTTGTGTCATCTCCGCGATGCTCAGCTAATTTGTTTTTGAACAGGTTGCCAGATGCGTTCCCATGTCAAAATTTCGTTCATCCATGTTTCTACTTCGTTTTTCTTGTCTTATTAACCCAAAGTCGGTTCTTTTTCCTAAATCACTTTTACATACAGACAACCAAAAAATATACCTAAGCACCTAACCCAAAACGACCCAATAATGCGATTTAACGAACTGAAAAACATCACAACTCAGGCAATTCGAGATTAGCAAATAATATCGAGAAGTAGGCATCCAGATCATTAATTTTTTAATGCTTTTATGATGAATCCAAACTGAAATAATATATTTTGCACCTAGGGGATCCCAATGTTATGAGAGCCTTAGAAACCTTGATAGGGATTACCCTTGACGAATTTCACTCATAAGGCTACACGTTCTTTGTGAATTCTTGATTTATCTCCCTTTCTGTTGTTCTTTTCTGTCTTCTCTAAGCCCTTTGAGTAACTATAACTTTTCCAATGTGATCTAAGACTTTATTTTACCCTTATTAACCTCTAAAATTAAATAGGAAATTAATTGGTGAAAAGACTAGTTTTTCCTTCACTAAATCTTGATTGAGACTTTCCCCAATCCAACAACTCAACTTTCGAAGGGCATAACTTAGTCATAAAACATGAAACTCGCGCAAACTCGGTGGCGTTAGAAAGATGTTTATAAGGGCTTTCAAACCATATGAAAAATTTCCTATAATGAATCATGAGATAGAAGTTATGCCATTTGAAAATGGTCAAATCTCACTTTCTTAACCAAGACAAAATTTTTAGATTTTTCCTTTTTCTTTCCAAAATTGGTTATTTTTAGATTCTTAGATATTTCGAAATGTGAGATGTCACAATACTATAACCATAACAAAAACTATGGTTCAATTCCGAATAAATTGGGGTCGGTGATATAAAAGTTAAGCAATAGTAATGACTATTATGAGACAATGAGAAAAACCATTTATGATACAGATTAACAATTTTAGGGTCATTTTTAACATATACATGATGTGACATACTATAATAAAAAAGATATTTGTGGAGGTTAATACGAAAAGAGTCGATGGTCTCCATTTGAATTTAGTTAATTATGTTTTTTTTTATGGACATAATGTTCAACTTTACCAGGGAATGTTGTTGTTATAGGCTATTTGGTCTCTTCTTTAATGTAAGAAGTTATTTTTGTAACTTCTTTGAATTTAGAAAATTTTATTATTTCTAACACATTATTTTCATGGAGATTTTCATATACTTCTTTCTTTTTTCTTAACCTAAAATCTCTCTATGAATCATATTTTTATATAAAAAACCCGAAAAATTTAAAAAATATAGCCCATTATTATTTCAAAGAAAGGTTTGTCTTAAGAAAAACAATTTTTGACAATGTAGCGTGTGTATAAAAAATATGAATATTATCAAATTATCATATTTAATCTTCATAAAATAGTTCAATCTCGTGCGAAACACAAATATTTTACCTAGTATATATATAAAGGAGAACCCTTAGCCACCTACGTGGCGCCACCAAAAATTAGGATTCCCTTTTGATTTATTTTATTCCAAAAGTTACTCTTCTCCTTTTATGAAAAGTTTTGCCTATTATGAAAAGTTGTGTCTTTTATGAAAGGTTATGACCTGTTCGAAGGGTTCTAACTTTTCCTAAGAGTAGTAACTTTTTCGAAAAGTTGTGACTTCTATGAAGAGTTGTCACTTTTATGAAAAATTGATACTTTTTTGAAAGGTTGTGACCTCTCCGAAGGATTGTAACAATTTCAAAGAGTAGTAACCTTTCTGAAGGATTGTAACATTTTCAAAGAGTTGTAACCTTTCCATTTTGAGTTATCTGGGTTAGACTCATTTTTAATTTTTTATTGTTCAAGAATATTTCTTTTAGCTGAGTGTAGAATCCACCATTTTTATCTACTTGTACTTTCATAATGAAACAATTATAACATACATATGTTTTTAACAAGTCATAAAGTTACATTGATGAAACATCTAGAAGGGCTTTCGGAGCATCAGTTTATTGAAGAATATATTTCTAAAGGGCTCAACAATATTATTTTTTTGTTGTTTCAAATTTATTTTTCTCTTTCTATAAATTTTGTTAGAGTAACAAAGTAACAATAACGAAAACAGGTGAATATTTCACCTCGGAGAAGTAGATTGACTCTAAAAAATTAATTATTTATGGTGGTGCACATTTATTTTAGTCTTAACTTATTTATAACTAGTTGTGATTATCAAAAACTTTAAGGGAGAACAATTAAAATTATGCACAAAAATATAATAACTGTTGGTTAAGTGTTACATTAGAAAATCACTAAATTTTAACAAGACAATTATATTATCAAACATATGTTATGATAAATCAAAGGGACACAATAGATAATGTACCAAGAAAACACTAGCCTTAGGTTACTTATGGTATAAGTAAAATATCTTCAAGCTATCGCTTATAGACCATAGAAACATGGCTAAATATAACTCTCGTTGGTGACAAATACGACCACATGAAACTATTTAGAGAATTTATACAAACTTGAGGAACAGAAGTGGTTAACAAAAAGGAAGAGTAGTGCAGCTTACAAAGAATTGGAATGTACGTTTTTACAAAAACTTTAAACCTTGCTTGTTTTATTGGTCTGTTTTCCTTTTTCTTATGAGATAAGGTGGGTTGATTGCACCATGCAGCTGTAAAACAATTGTGAACAGGTACGACACATTATGTCAAACAATAACACTTCAATTTCAATTTTCATAAAAATTTACCACAGAGAACCATGGGTATTGGTGGTGCTACTAATATCCCCTCAAGCTATTGGCGAATGAAGAGAAACATGTCTTAGAGTAAATCTACATGGGATAAATAGGTAAACACCGAACTATTCAGAGAATTGATAAAAAGAAGTGGGAATAATATATAGGTATCATTGTAATGTTGCTGATATGAGGATAGCTTATCACATTGAGAAAGGAATTGAGGATGGACTATTCATTAGTAGTGTGACAAGTTGTTCAGACTTATGGGCCTTAATTATGGATGCAGGGTTGGGTTGACTACCCAAGTTTATAAGTTGTCACCTGTTTTTTTTAAAAGGTCTCTTATAACTTTAATATAATTTTTTTTTCAGTTTGATTATATGTTTGTGCAATAATTCCGAATATATGTATTTATTATCTGCGAATATATATTTATATATATATATATACACACACACACAAACACATATATGTAGGATAAATTATGGAGCAATGGGAGAAGAATTACTATATTAGCGCAATTGCTGGAGCTAATAACGAGAGCTCGGTAGTAGTAATGACAATCAACCTTTATTAACTAGCTCTCATTATTAGCTCATGCTATTGCGCTAATATAGTAATCCTTTTCCATTCCTCCATAATCCACTCCGATATATATATATATATATATATATATATATATATATATTAGGAATGATCTAAAAAACCTATAATAAAATTGAAAAAAAACAGAATGATATTCGAGTAATAAGACCTTGTCAAGAAACTGAGGTGAAAACTTTTATAAACTTGGTAAGTGAATCAAGTCCCTGCATTCCAAATTAAGGCCCACAAGTCGAAAAACATGCCAAACTGCTAAAGAATAGTCCATCCTCATTTACTTTTTAAATTTTCTACGCTACTCTTATACCATCAATGTTACAATATTCAATTACTTCCTCCAACATATATTTATGATCAATGAGGTTTAGGATTTTCTATCAGTAAATTGTTGATTCACAAAACCTCGATCCCGTTAAACGTACGCAAGCTACTCAAATTCACTAATAAAACCTCAACCCCATAATTAGTCACGACTAAATTTCTAACCTCTGATGAAATACAAACAGAATCTGAAACATAATCGATACCTGGATAGCAAATACATAGTTCTTTCAAAAATCAAAACAACTTTGTTATAACATAAAAATTCCATTTCTAGAATTGAAAAGGAAAGCTTTCCAAGGATCGGTAACGTTAGAAAAAAAGTCACTCAACTAATTATAATCACGCAAAAGAATGAGATTCATACTGGCCTAACCTAAATCCCTTTAATTTCCACCCCAACTCCAACAACTTAAAGGGTAATGTATTGTAATTCAAGATATGAAGTTGTTCAAGATTGGATGCATATGAAACGTACTTGGAAAGATCTACAAGAAAACAAATCAAATCATCGATAAACTCAATAAGATAAATGGAATTAATAAAAATTGGCTGAATGAGTTAAGATTTGGTACTCTTGATGAGCACAGTTGAGTTGATCAAAGATAAACTGAGGTACATGCAGTTGGTGAAAACAAGATGTTTGCACACTAGAGAAAATGATTCCAAGTCGAATCAGAAATGCAGATGAACTAATATAAATTTTCAGCATTCTATAGAAAAACGTTTGTGCCAATTCGACATCCATTTAAGCTTTTTAGCGATAAAAGTGTGAATAAAGTTGACTTGACTAACCACTGATTCAGAATTTTGATACAACATAATTTTTTCTTCTTCCCCTTTCTAGAAATTTTTTAATTTAGGTTATTAGCGATTTGTGTTTGATTTTCTCCATTTATAAATTTCAAATAAGTCTCAACTAGTTTATAGAAATATAGATGTTAATAATTATCTATGGTGTTAGCTATATTTGCTTTTTATTTGCCATAATTAGATTTGGTTGGTTAAGTATCATGTACCTTAGAAAGCAGTAATAGAGCACGCATTGAAAAAAGGCAAGAGCAGCGTCCGGGGGAATCAGTTTCTCATTTTTCTGAAATTGACAAACGATTTAAGATGTCTCATGTCATAAAAAAATATAAGTGGAACAACTATTTTTCTTTGTCATCTTAGATTTTTTTTACATGTCGAAAAGGTCATAAAACTAGATATTGATACCTGATTGTTCAATAAGCAGACCTGTAGAGAGTGATACTTTGGTTGACGCCAATAGCAAATCAGCACAATGTGACAAGAGAACCTAAGAAAACAATTGATTAGAATTCCGTTTTCATCGATCCAGATCTAGATGATTGATTAGAATTCCTTTTTTATAGATCCAAATCTAGATGATTGATTCGAATTTCATTTTAATAGATCCATATATAGATGGTGGCCTTAGTACAATTTATGGATTTCAATCCATCGAATTTTGATTTGAGAAAATGAAGGAAAACATTACGTTTGTTTTTGGAAAATGATCCTGATGAGATGTAAATGATAAAGTTGTTTCACCCTCTAATCTATCATGAAGAGCAGTTCGCTTTTTCCCTCATAGAACTTACAAGTGTAATTCATAAATATACAATTAAGATCATAATATTCTAGGCAAAAGACGAACATTGGCGTAGCTAGATGGGTTATAACTGCATAAAGTTCATCAGCGAAGAAGAAGAAGGAATCAGTGTGGAACTTTAGTAGTGAATAGTAAAAAGTTAGAGGAAATGAAAATTTTTAGGTCAAACTTCAGAGAGAAGCGTCACAAAAAGGTTAAGTGCCACAAAAATGGGCTTTGTTAATGAAGTTGTCCCAACCCAACTCGTTATTTTGATAGGGTTCAGGCAATATTTTTTAACTCAACTCTACCAATATTTGATGTCTTTTAATGAGAAACATAAAATCTAAATATTTTTTTGGATCATTTTGGTATTAGTATTATTTTAAGCTACTCAAATTGATATGATACTTATCTAGGGTACGTATGAAAACAATGTAACACACACTAATATTGTTCTTTAAACATTGAATAAAAAAAATTTTCAAATTACAATTTCTGTCAATGTTTTGTTGCAAATATATGTATCTAACGGAGAAAAGGTATGTATTTTTGGTATATGCAGGTTAAGAGTATATGAATTTGGGACAGTTAATAAAAAGAGCATAATTTAATGAAAAAAAATAAAGAGTAATCCACGACAATAAACTCTTTCGAGGATATGGAGAATACTAAGGATAAAGTTAATATATCAAAAAGAATATCAAATTCTCTCCTAAATTTAGTTCCTTACTCATATTTTATTCTGTTTCTTCTATTTAATTCATATTTCATTTTAAATAGGGTATATTCTTCTTTTTTTTCAAAATCATTAATATCTGAGATTGACAATGACATATAGTCGTGGTACATATATTCTGAAACTTGATTTTTTAAATGTCAAAACAATTCGTTTAAACCTCTTTGGTAATATATAGTCCCCATGTACTTATTTGAAGAAAAAACTTCAATCTTCACTGTTTCTAAAAGTCAAAACATAAGTCTTGAAACAAAGCTAAAATGGTTGTAAAAGACTTATGAAATTTGAAATGACTCCTCTTATTTAACTCTTGTTTTCTTTTAACTTTAATTCTTAACTGCTCTTGACTTGACTCTTAATAGATCCTTGGATTGAATTATGGATTCAAGGATTAGGATTTCTTTTTATCAAGATCTCATGATGTTTAATAATAATTCTAGGTAGCTAATCATGAAAAAATCTGCAAATCAATATTTGAGGTAGGTTCGCGATGCGGAGGTATTTTTAAATTATGGTTCTGAAAATGTCTTTAGAGGCAGAACAGTGTTTCATCTCCGCGACGCTCAGCTAAATTTTTTATTTTGGGAACATGTTGCCAGATGCGTTCCCATGTCAAATTATTGCTTATCCATGTTTCTACTTCGTTTTTCTTCTCTTATTCACTCAAACATGGTTCTTTTTGCTAAATATCTTTTACATACAGTCAACCAAAAAATATACATAAGCACCAAACCCAAAACGACCCCATAATGCGATTTAACGAACTCAAAAACATCACAACTCAGGCAATTTGAGATTAGCAAATAAAATCGAGAAGCAGGCAATAAGATCATCCATATTTTAATGATTTTATGATAAATCGAAACTGAAATATTATATTTGGCACGTAGGAAATCCCAATGGTATGAGAGCCTTATATACCTTTATAGGGATCACCCTCGACGAATTTCACTCTTAAGGCTACACGTTCTTTGTGAATTCTTGATTTATCTACCTTCAATTCTTCTTTTCTCTCTTCTCTAAGCCCTAAGGGTAACTATGACTTTTCCAAATAAATCTAAGACTTGATTTTACCCTTATAAACCTCTAAAACTAAATAAAAAATTAATTGGTGAAAAGACTAGTTTTCCCTTCCCTAAATCCGGATTGGGACTTTCCCCAATCCGACAACCCAACTTTCGAAGGGCATAACTCATTCAGAGAATATGAAACTCGTGCAAACGCAGTGGCGTTAGAAAGATATTTATAAGGGATTTCAAACCATATGAATAAATTCCTATACTGCATCATGAGATAGAAGTTAAGCCATTTGAATATGGTCAAATCTCACTTTCGTAACAAAGACAAATTTTTCAGATTTTTCCTTTATCTTTCCAAAAATTATTATTTTTAGTTTCTTAGATATTTTGAATTGTGAGAGTTCACAATACTATAACCATAACAAAAACTACGGTTCAATTCCAAATAAATTGGGGTCGGTGATATAAAAGTTAAGCAATAGTAATGACAATTATGAGACAATGAGAAAAACTATTTATGATACAGATTATCAATTTTAGGGCCATTTTTAACATATACATTATATTACATACTCTAATCAAAAAGAGATTTGTGGAGGCTAATAAGAAAGGAGCCGAAGGTCTCCATTTGAATTTAGTTTATTATGTTTTTGTATGGACATAATGTTTCACTTTACCTGGGAATGTTGTTGTTCTATGCTTTTTGGTCTCTTCTTTAATATATGAAGTTGTTTTTTGTAACTTCTTAGAGTTGAGAAAATTTTATTATTTCTAACACACTATTTTCATGGAGATTTTCAGATACTTCTTTCTTTTTTCTTACTCTAAAATCTCTCAATGAATCATATTTTTATGTCAAAAAAAACAAAAATTTTAAAAAGAATATAGACCTTTATTATTTCAAAGAACGCTTTGCCTTAAGAAAAAATATTTTTTACAATGTAACGTGTGTATCAAAAATATGAATATGATCAAATGATCATATTTAGTCTTCATAAAATAGTTCAATCTCGTGCGAAGCACAAATAATTAACCTAGTATATATATTAAGGAAAACCCTTAGCCACCAAAAATCAAGATTCCCTTTTAATTTATTTTATTCCAAAAGTTACTCTTCTCCTTTTATGATAAGTTGTGCCTATTATGAAAAATTGTCTCTTTTATGAAAGATTATAACCTTTTTTAAGGGTTCTAACTTTTCCTAAAAGTAGTAACCTTTTCGAAAAGTTGTGACTTCTATGAAGAGTTGTCACTTTTATTAAAAATTGATACATTTGTGAAAGATGTGACCTTTCCGAAGGATTGTAACATTTTCAAAGAGTTGTAACATTTCCATAAGTCAAAATAATCATTTGTTCGCACTTCCCTTAGTTGTGTATAAACAGAGGACTTCCCTCTTATTCTAAAAGAATGAAATTTTTTAACTACTTCTTCCTCTCTTCTTATGGGCAATTAATGAGTTGTGTTTGTTGCTCCGGTTGAATGTCTCCTTGACACCATATTTTTGTATCAATACATATGTGAATAGAATCTTTATATCTTGAAATGAACTATTCCTTTAAACATGTTACAAGAGGAGAGTAATTTTCTTAATGAGACATTGTGTATTAAATGGGCTGAGTTTTTTCCATTCTGTTTCATTCTATTTTTGAAGATCCTGGTATATTTTTTACAGCCATTAGTTATGTTTATATTATTAATTGTTGTTTTTTTCGTACATGCTTTGAACTTTTTTGTTTACGTTTATGAAAAGTTATTTTAATATATATTAAATAAAAAACTTTAATTGGGTATTCACGTAAGTTTTCTCTACTTAAATTATTGAAGGTACACGAAAACCCCGTACAAATCTATAATTTTTTTATCAACAACGTCATTCCTTCACATACAAGGATGAAATTTAGTGTTCTTTTGAAAAATCATCTGACCGTTAATAACTTTGCATGGCCATATCTTCTGGTTTTTATGTTGTTGTTATCTATTTTACTAAATTTTGATTGTGGATATTATGAGTACATTATGATTGAAAGTTGATTGAAGTGTTAGTTAATTTCTTGGGTATGTTATTTAAAAAATTAGAACTTTTCTGGTTAGAATTATTTGTCATCATCACTGAATATTTCATATTTTACACAATTTCATGTATGTTTTTTCTTGTAGTTTTGTTGTTTTCTTAAAATTGTATTGATTATTTTTCGTTTGATATGTATATTATCTTACAATAACACAACTATCCATTCTTATAATCATTTTTTTCCCTACTCATACGGATCTTCAAAATATTTTTGGTGTGAATTATAAATATTTTCAGCAAACATAATTTGAAGATTATTAAGCAAAACCTACTCTAACTAAAGGTAATATTTTAAACTACAAAAGGTATGTCTATTAAGATAGATTTGGTATCCTTCATGTTCTAAGTCATTGCTGAGTGTTTGAGTTATTTGCGTTAGACTCATTTTTAATTTTTTATTGTTCAAGAATATTTATTTTAGGTGAGTGTAGAATCCACCATTTTTATCTACTTGTACTTTCATAATGAAACAATTATAACATACATATTTTTTAACAAGTCATATAGTTCCATTGATGAAACATCTAGAAGGGCTTTCAGAGCATCAGTTTATTGAAGAATATTTTTCTAAAGGGATCAACATTTTATTTTTTTTGTTGTTTCAAATTTATTTTCTCCTTCTATATATTTTGTTAGAGTAACAAAGTAACAATAACGAATAAAGGTGAATATTTCCCTTCAGAAAAGTAGATTGTCTCTAAAAAAATTATTTATTTTTTCTTAACATATTTATAACTAATAATGAATATCAATAACTTTAAGGGAGACAATAAAAATTATGTACAAAATATAAAAAGTGATGTTTAATTGTTACATTAGAACATCACTAAATTTTAACAAGACAATTATACTATCAAACATATGTTATGATAAATCAAAGGGACACAATATATAATGAACCAAGAAAACACTAGCCTTAGGACACTTGAAATTTGTGGTATAAGTAAAATATCCTCAAGCTACGGTTGTAAACCATAGAAACATGGCTGAACATTACTCTCGTTGGTGACGAATACAACCACATGAAACTATTTAGAGAATTTATACAAACTTGAGGAAGAGAAGTTGTTAACAAAAAGGAAGAGAGGTGGAGCTTACAAAGAATAGGAATGTACGTTTTTACAAAAACTTAAAACCTTGCTTGTGTCATTGGTCTGTTTTCCTTTTTCTTATGAGCTAAGGTTGGTTGATTGCACTATGCAGCTGTAAAACAATTGTGAACAGGTACAACACATTATGTCAAACAATTGCACTTCAATTTCATTTTTCATCAAAATTTACCACAGAGAAACATGGGTATTGGTGGTGCTACTAATATCCCCTTAAGCTATTGACGAAAGAAGAGAAGCATGGCTGAGAATAATTTTACTTGGGATAAATAGGTAAACACCAAACTATTCAAAGAATTGATAGAAAGAAGTGGGAATAATATATAGATATCATTGTAATGTTGGTGATATGAGGGTAGCTTATCACATTGAGAAATGAATTGAGAATGGACTATTCATTAGTAGTGTGGCTTGTTGTTCGGACTTATGGGCCTTAATTATGGATGCAGGACTGGGTTCACATCCCATGTATATAACTTGAATATATATATATATATAGGAATTATCGAATAAACCTATAATCAAATTGAAAAAACAGAATGATATTCGATTAATGAGACCTTGTGAGGTAACTCAGGTGACAACTTTTATAAACTTGGTAAGTGAATCAAGTCCCTGCATTCCAAATCAAGGCCCACATGTCGAACAACATGCCAAACTACTAAAGAATAGTCCATCCTCATTTACTTTTTAAATGTGCTATGCTACTCTAATACCATCAACATTACAATGATACCTATATCTAATCCCCACTTGGATTTATTAATTCCTCGTTCACCATTATGAAAACAATAGTTCGTCCTATAACAAAAATTTTAAACTTGAACCTCCTCTATTGAAAGAAAATATCTTGCATGTGTGAAGAACGTCAAAATGGTCAATCTCATACAACCTCTAAGAACAATAGTAACAAGACATATTGATATTGGGATAAAATCCCATGTCAAAAAAACAAGTTGAACAAAAGATAAGAATCTTAGTAATTGGTATGCACTTAATAGGAAAAAGAAATTTATTTGAACCAAACATAAGAACTTTAATGTGAAATATGTATACCAGATATGTGAAAGTTTGTACATTGGGAGAAAAACATTGACCACCATAAAGAAGGATTCATTCATTCGATATAATCAAGTTGTAAACCTCGAGTTGCAGTAATGTTTATCAAGAAGTACGCAAACATTCAAAACCTAAGGTCCGTTTAGCAATGTGATTTTTAGACACTAAAATTCAACCCAAAGCAACACTCTACGTATATAAAATGGATCCTTTTAGGCTAATAAAATGGAAATCCTCCATCTCAAAGCCTAACAAAGGTAGAGAGACTTTAAATAATTTTTTTAAGAGTCTGTTACCAACACAGACATTCTTATATGAAGGAATTAAGAACAAGAAATCTCCTAAATGCTTCCAATTATCGTTAGGACAATAAAATCACTAATCGTACGGTAAATTTAAAACTCAAAGCAATGGACGAACAGACATTCAACCAAAAATAATATTATAAAGAAGTTGTACAAGAAAGACTAGATAAGTACTTACTTACGAGGATATTCAATTACTTCCTCCAGCATATATTTATGATCAATGAGGTTTAGGATTTCCTATCATTAAATTGTTGATTCCCAAAACCTCGATCACGTTTATCATACGCAAGCTACTCAAATTCACTAACAAAACCTCGACCCCATATTTTGTCACGACCAAATTGCTAACCTCTAATGAAATACATACAGAATCTAAAACATAATCGATACGTTGATAGCAAATACATAGTCTTTCAAAAATCAAAACAACTTTGTTATAATATAAAAATTCCATTTCTAGAATTGAAAAGGGAAGCTTTCCCAAGATCGGTAACGTTAGGAACTAAGTCACTCAACTAATTAGAATCACGCAAAAGATTGAGTTTCATATTGGCCTAACCTAAATCCTTTAATTTCCACCCCAACTCCAACCACTTAAATGGTAATGTATTGTGATTCAAGATATGAAGTTGTTCAAGATTGGATGCATATGAAACGTAGTTGGAAAGATCAACAAGAAAACAAATCGAAATCATTGATAAACTCACAAAGATAAATGGAATTATTAAAAAATGGGTGAATGAGTTAACATTTGGTACTCTTTATGAGCACAGGTGAGTTGATAAAAGACAAACCGAGGTACACACAGTTGGTGAAAACAAGAAATCGTTTGCACAGTAGAGAAAATGATTCCAAGTCAAATTAGTAATGCAGATGAACTAATATAAATTTTCAGCATTCTATAGAAAAACGCGTGCGCCGATTCGACTTCCATTTAAGCTAATTAGCGATAACGTGTGCTAAGGTTTACTTGAATAACCATTAATTCAGAATTTGGATACAACATAATTTTTTCTTATTCCCTTCTCTAGAAATTTTTGAATTTAGGTTATTAGCAATTTGTGTTTGATTTGCTCCATTTCAAAATTTCAAATATGTCTCTACTTGTTTATAGACATATAGATGTTAATAATTATCTATGGTTTTAGCTATATTTGCTTTTCATTTGCCATAATTAGATGCGGATGGTTAAGTATCATGCACCTTAGGAAGCAGTAATAGAGCACGCATTAAAAAAGGCAATAGCAGCATCCTGTGGAATCAGTTTCTCATGTTTTTGAAATTGATTAACAGTTTAAGATGTCTCATGTCATAAAAAAATATAAGTGGAACAACTATTTTTCTTTGTCATCATAGATTTTTTTTACATATCGAAAAGGTAATAAAAGTAGATATTATTTGCTAGCTCTTGTATAATAGTTGATAATCCAATTATCCTTTTATTGGCATAGAAACTGGGTATCTCAACTCTTGTTATCTCTGGCTGTTGGCATATATCTTCTGGGATTATCATTTCTCGTGTTAGCCCAATTTTGACTATCTGGATCATTGGCTTTATTTCATCATAGAGTATCTCTGCTGGTGCTGTGTAGAATCTTATGAAAAATAAGTTTCCTTTTGTTATCTTTTTATATATTAAAAATGCTTTGTGGACCTCTGGGATTACAAAGCAAAAAAAATAACATGCAAAAATAATGGTTTAATAATCATCTCGTCTGGTCACTACTACAGCTTTCTTCTTTGATTGGTTACCCTAACAGCGCCTCGACTTTGTTTACTCCCCTAAACGGCCTTCTCTGCCTACCGGTTTCAACCTTAGGATGGCATAGTCTGGGCATACTTATTCAAAGAATATCTCTGTAGCAAACTTTCTAAAGATGGTTATTATAACATTATTTAAGCATGATAAACAATTATAATTAATAAGAGATTTTCAGGAATAAATTAATTTAGCTACTCATGAATATAAAATGTTATACATGTTCTTATAGATCATCTGTCATAGTTGATTTATTTTCCATAGTTATTTAATTAACTAGCTCTGATACCAATGGGGGGTGGAAGCGTTAAAGAGAGAGAAGAGAGTAGTGAAAGGCTGATGATTTTATTTATGAAGGCAAATGCCTCTTATATAGACATACATACTGACCTTTCATCCTTGCTAAAGGACGATTGGCCTTTACTATTTACACAGTTACTTGACTCTTACTATTTACACAGTAACTTGACTCTTACTATTCATGATTACTATTCATGAATAGGACACTGACACTATTTACTTTAGGACTTTTTTACAAAAAACAAAATAAACTTTGGCCAAATGGCCGACATACTATTTTCTACTTTATTTAATGGCCTTTACTTTTTACATGTGGCCGACAATAATTATGACAAATTTACATATATTTTTATGTCTATCTTTTCCCTATCTTCTTCAGCTTACTCCAGTTGTACTTCTGGAATTATGTCATCACCTTGGTTGCATTTGGAACATATATGATCTGGTTAATTGTGTCCGACTAGCTTGCAATATCTCGTCATTAGTTCTTCGGATATGAATCCTTTCTTTATTGCTCTAGTTGTTGGCGTAGCTTCTGGTTTTAACAGGGTCAAAATCCATTTTTGGACTTCTTCCATATCTGCTTGTCTTATTTCTTTCGAATTGGCATATATCATTGAGTGGTCTCTCGAATAATAGCTCCATATGGCGTTGCCTTGTAGATAGTTATTTGCTAGCTCTTGTATAATAGTTGATAATCCAATTATCCTTTTATTGGCATAGAAACTGGGTATCTCAACTCTTGTTATCTCTGGCTGTTGGCCTATATCTTCTGGGATTATCATTTCTCGTGTTAGCCAAATTTTGACTATGTGGATCATTGGCTTTATTTCATCATAGAGTATCTCTGCTGGTGCTGTGTAGAATCTTATGAAAAATAAGTTTCCTTTTGTTATCTTTTTATATATTAAAAATGCTTTGTGGACCTCTGGGATTCCACTTATCTCTTCACATGTATATGTATAGACTGTATTTAATAATCCATAGCTATAACAAGTTTTAACTAGGTTTGGATTAGTTTTTGGTTGTGCAATTAACTTGTTATAGCCTTGTAGTTTTTGGGTTAGGTAGTCTTGCGTTTTTTCTAAGGTTGTGGTAGATTTAGGTTTTTGATGTAAAAAGTTTTGTATTTTGTATAGGTTTTCAATATATGTTCGGGATATATGGTTGTATGTTTTCTTCTCTTTATGCAGGCTAGCTGCATAGGTAGATGTTTGTGGTGTTGAAGCATCTATTACCTGTATCTTTGGAGTAAATGGTTTGGTAAATATGCTATTTAGGTTTATGTTTTTTGGTGTAGGTTTCTCCATAGCTTTTTTGCTTGTACCTGCAGCATCAGTAATGTCATGGGTTTTAAGGAGTTTCCCAACGTCTCCTTTTAGTTCTGGCTGTTTTTCGTCTGCCGAACGACGTAGCTCCGCATTTTTATAGTCATGATGCTGACTTATAGATTCTTCTTTTTCTTCTAGCTTTTGAATTCTCAAGCCCATACTGTCCACTTTTGTACAAAGTGTAGTTAGGGTTTTGAGTATGTTTTCCATAACATTATCTTGTCCTGGCTGTGTAACTCTGTCTTGATAAATAGTCTACAATCATATTTTTGTCAGTTTTTATTACCTCAATTGTAAATGTAAAATTTAGTATGTTTAATACTAGTCTCCTTATTTCTTTTGTTGTAACTGAATCATCTAATTTTTTCGTTATCCACCATTTTACTTGTGTATTATCTGTTCTTACGATAAATTTATCGTAAACAATATATGGTTCAAATGCTAATAAACATTTATATAATGCAAAAAATTCTTTTCTATTTATTTCCCATTTTATTTGTGCTTCTGTATAAGATCCTGAATAGTATCTACGATGGTGTTCTATTTTTTCTTTTTCATATTTGTATTTTAAAACTCCTCCGTAACTATGATCACTTGAATCTGTTTCAACAATATAAGTAAATGTTTTATTCTCATCAGGAAAATATAGTTTTGGTAATTTTTTACATAGATTCTTAATAATTTTTATATGTTCTTTATCTTTATTATCAAAATGATATTCTACATCTTTTTTAAGTTTTTTATTTAATGGTTTTAAATGTTCTGCCAATTTTGGTATGTATTCTCTTACCTGGTTTACTAATCCTAGAAAGGATTGTAATTTCTTTTTTGTATCTATATTTTCATCAATAGTAATTATTTTTTGTACTATATGGGTTTGCATTTTTATTCCATTTTTATCTATTTGTATTCCTAGAAATTCTATTTGTGATTTCATAATTTCTGCTTTTCTTTTACTTAAACTTATACCTGTATTTTTTACTATATGTATAAATTTTTCCAATAATCTTATATGTTCATCTTGTGTTCTAGAATATAACAATATGTCATCTATATATACAATACAGTTTTCTAGCTGGTTAAAACAGTTATCCATAAAATGTTGGAATCTACCTGGTGCATTTTTATATCCAAAGGGTAAAACATTCCATTCATAGAAACCTTGCGGTACTGTGAATGCTGTTAATTGTTTGGATTCTTCTTCTAGTTTTAGGTGATAAAATCCTGATTTACAGTAAAATTTGCTAAAATAATTATATCCTTGTATTTGTCTTATTTTTAGTATTTTGTTTGGTATCGGATAATTGTATGTTTTAGTTTTAGCATTTAGATTACGATAGTCTATGACCATTCTACTTTTACCACTTTTTTGTTCACTATGTTTTATTACTATAAATGCTGGACTTGTATGTTTACTATTGCTTTTTCGTATGTAATTATTTGTTAATAATTCATCGATATGTATTTTAAATTCTTTTAAATCATCAAAGTTATATTTTAATGGTTTCTGTGTTATTATACTATTTTCGTCTATTAATTCAATTTTTACTTTTGTCTTATGTTTTTCCCATCCTTGTAATGGATCTTCACTATATAATTGTTCTAGTTGTTCATTAATTAATTTGACTTTGTCTATAGCAAATATAATAATTTCTAATTGCGTTACTTGTTTATTATTTATATTTTCCATTTCTTGGTTTATCTTTTGACTTCCTTTTATCCATTCCATAGGTTTTCGTTGTTTATTATTTACTCTTTTTGCTCCTATCTTATTTCCGCATGGTGTAGTAAGCCACCAATGTGTTTTTGTTATTATGTGTGGATAAAATCTATCTAAAAATGGCATTCCTAATAACATATCTTTTGTAGTAAATTCAAAATTATATATTTCTTCTATTGTTAGTATTTTATCCCATTTATCTTCTGGTAAGCAATTATATTTACATATATTTGCTTCTGCTCCTGTATCTATCATAGGGGTATAATATCTGTTGTGATATCCTTGTACTATAATTTTTGCAAGTATAAATATTTTCATTAATCATTTTGTCCTTTTTATAATTATTTTCTTATTTTGGCAAGTTATTGTTAATTGTTCATTTTCTATATTGTATGGTTTGACTTTTTCTAACCATTTTATTCCTAATGTAATATTATGATCTCCTTGGTATATTTTGAATTGTATTACTAAGGGTATTCCTCCTATAATTATTTCTTTTTCTGTTGTTTCTTCATTCGTGTTTACTATCTCACTAGGTAGTCCAGGGCATGTATATCCTGTTCTTATAATTTTTTCTTCTAACACTAACTCTCTTGTTATATAATTTTCTTCTTGTCATGTATTTAT
This sequence comes from Solanum chmielewskii, assembly GCA_027704785.1. Lineage (NCBI taxonomy): Eukaryota > Viridiplantae > Streptophyta > Magnoliopsida > Solanales > Solanaceae > Solanum > Solanum chmielewskii. Next base: position 13,813,807 of record JAKWIX010000318.1, on the reverse strand, counting down.
TAATATTTTATATTTTCTTTGGTCTATTATTCCAGTTATGAAATAATGATATGGTGTTATTTCTTCTTTATCTAATAAGCTTTGTGGAATTTCATATTTTCTTTTAGATGTACTCATCCTTGATGAGGTAGCTCTTGTCAATGTATTTGGTATGCTTGAAGTGCTTAATCTTTCTTTTACTATCTCTAAATCTTCTTCTATATCAATTTCTTTATAGCTATAGTCATTGTTGTCTATTACAGTAATTATTTTTTCAAAAGGATTTTCTACTTTTATTTTGTTAATTTTATTTTTTGCTGTTATTTTATGCTTTGTTGTTAATATATATAGGTTTTTACATCTTGCTGTAAATAATTTACTTCCTGGTGCTAGTTCTATTCCAAGTATTTTCTAATATTGAACTAATGATCTATCTATATTTTTATTTGTTAATGATATTGTATAATTAGCACTTATTCTAAATTTAAATTTTTGATATATCAAGTTTCCTTTTACTGCACTAATTATGCTTTTTTCTATTGGATGTACAATTCTATCATCTGCTAAGTATATTTCTATAGGTGTATCTATTCCTTCTCTAAAGCAGGCTTTTATTAATAATTCTGTTCCTCCTAAATGTACATATTTTATTGGTGTTTTAGCTTTTATATCTTGTATTTCTTTGTTTATCATTCTTTTATTTATTATAAGTATATATGCTTTTCCTCTTGTGTATTTACAATCTATGATATGTTCTTTTTGACTAACTACATAGTATTCTTCTTTTGTCTTTTAAACCAATTTTTAAACATAGGTATTTCTAGTACTTTTTCAACACTTAAATCTAATTCTTTTCCTTTTATTTGTTCAAATATCATATTATCAAATATAATTTTCTGTTCTGATGATTCTTCATCTTGATATTCTTCCTTAGATATTATTTTTATTTCATTTTCAGACATTATATTTCTTCATGTGTTTCGTTATTATCTATGTTAATATTTTCTTCTTCATTCTCAGTTTCTATATCTGATACTTCATATATACTATCATTTTCACTTAATTCATAATCTATGTACTCTATTTGCATATATTTTTCATTATCTATAATTAATTCTGCAATTTGTTTTCTTTTTGGATTTTTGGGTAATTTACAATATTTAGCTATGTGTCCTATCTTTCCACAATTATAACAAGTACATTGGGATATTTTTCTTTTTGGTCTGTATGGTCTTTTTATTTTATGGTTTTTTACATAATACCTTCGTCTTGGTTGTTTATATTTATATATAGTTTTGTTTTTTCTATAATTTTTATATTTTTTAGATTTTTGTTTTTTAGTTGTGCATCCAAATTGTGGTGCCATTTTATTTTTGCAACATGATAAATTTTTATTTAATACTTTTTCCATTTTTAGTCTTTCTTTTTGGTTTTCACATAGTTGTATGAACCATTGATTTAAAAATTTTATTCTAGATCCTAAAGTATCTACCATTCCTTCATTATTCCAATCCTTTATTACATTTGTACTAAATGGTTCTGGTAATTTTGTATAATATTGTTTTCTTATTACTTTTGCTTCGTCTAAATTTTATTTAGCTTTGTAATAATATTCTTTAAATGCGCAAGTATATTCTTCTAAGTAACACATTTTACATATAGCTAATTTTGTCATAAGTTGTCTATTTATTATTTTTTCTCTATTTTGTTCTCTTATATGTGTAGTCATACCTCCAAATTCATTTCTTATTGCTGATTCATATTTATCTAGTATATCTATATTTGTTGCTGATGCGGATCCATCCATTTTCTTGTCATTCCTAAGTACTTCTAAACTTTCTGGGGGTAGATTTTCTATCCATAATTTTGTTGTTCCTAAGAATGTTCTTTCTATGTATCTTGGTGTCTTTGCTGTTTCTATTTTGTTATCTATTAACTGTTTAGACATATTTCCTATCCATAATATATTGCTTTATTTATATCTGCTACACAATCTAAATCTAAGAAATTGTATTGTTCATTTGCTAGTTTAGGTGTCCAATTTTTATTTAGTCTACTGTTCCATATTGCATTATTTCTGTCTGATTGTTGATAGCTTTCTGTATAATAAGTTGGTGGTGTCCTCCTAGGACTAACTCTAGGACTATTTCTGGGACTATTATCTGGGGTTTTAACTCTTGACGTACTAGGTCTATTCATATCTCCTGTGTTTCTTTCTAATTTTTTTGGTTTATTTATTTGTTCTAGAATTTTTGTATATGTTTCACTTATATTGCTTATTTCTGATTGTTGGTCATTTTCATTTCCATCTATTTCATTTACTTCAATATCTTCATTTAGATCTTCGTTTAGTTTTTGTTCCATTTTGTTTTATTTCATTTGTTAATTCTAGCTCTTTATCTTTTTCTTTTTGTTTTTGTTTATTTTCATATAATAATTTTAACCTATCTAATTCTTTTTCTAATTCACTTATTCTTGTATTTTTTATTTCTTCTAAATTTTGTGCTTCTTGTTTTGCTTGTGTTTTTATTTTTTCAATTTCTCTTGATTTATCTATTTCTTCATTTTCTTTTGTTATTCTTACAATAGCTGTTAAACTATCTTCTAATTTTGCTGTTTCTTTTTCTAGCATTAAGTATAAATTATTTCCTATTTTCTTTTATCTTCTTCCTAAATTTGAAAATACTATTTTTATTATCATTCCATCTTGATTTTCATATGTTTTTTCGTCTACTGCAAACTCTTCTTTGTTCATTATGATCTATGTATTATATTATGTTGTAATTCATATTCAAGACAATCTAACTCTAATTCTAACATTAATATATCTTTTCTTTGTGCTAGTATTGATTTATTACATACTTCTGCTAATATATTTTCTTCTAACCTTCTTTTTCTATGTTGTAACTCTTGTTCTTTTTCAGTTATTTTTTCCATTATTTCTTCTATTAATTGTTGTTTATAGATTTCTCTGTTCATACTGTTTTTTCAAATAGCAGACATATTTATATTCTGTTTTTGAAATTGTGTTTATTAATTGATCTTTTTTATCATTATATGTTTTGACTAGTTGTGATAATTGATATTCTATATATAATGATTTTAATTTTTTCCATGTTTTTCGTACTTTTTTGTCTATCTTAGTTCTTTTTATTTTAGTATTTTTATTTTATTCATCATAAACCTTTTATATAATATTTTAAAAAGCTTACTTAATTTTTCTGGATATTTAATCTTTTTTAACCTGTAATTTCTACCATATCGCCTTAACCAATGTTCAGTCATATTTAGTCTCCAATATCTAAATCATCATATAAATCATATATGTCATAATGAAGTTCATCCTGTATACTTTGTATAGTTAACTCAGTCCAACCTTGGGTTGTTATTTCTATTATTTCATATGTTAATAATTTATTATAAATTTCTCTTTTTATATCAGTATTAAAATTTTTTAGTACATAGAGTAGTAATATCTTATAATCAACATCATCATCTAATAGGTATGTTTCCATTTTTATTATTTTCATTTTTCACTAAAATTTTATTCCTTCAAACCTCTTAATAAATTATACTTGCTTATCATGCAAAAATAATGATTTAATAATCATCTAATACCTGATTGCTAAATATGCAGACCTGCAGGGAGTGATACTTGGTTGACGTCAATAGCGAAGCAGCACAATGAGACAAGAGAACCTAAGAAAACAATTGATTACTATTTTGTTTTCATCGATCCAGATCTAGATGATGGATTAGAATTCCTTTTTTATAGATCCAAATCTAGATGATTGATTCGAATTTCTTTTTCATAGATCCAGATCTGGATGGTGGCCTTAGTACAATTATGGGTTTCAATCTATCGAATTTTGATTTAAGAAATTGAAGGAAAACATTACCTTTGTTTTTGGTAAATGATCCTGATGAGATGTTAACGATAAAGTTGTTTCTGTCACGACCCAAAAATGGACGTGATGGCACTCGTCTTATCCCACCAAGACAAGTAAGCCTAAAACTCAACTATTACAATAAAAATGCGGAAAATTTACTATCAACTTACATTATACCCCAAAACCTGGTTGTCACGTGTACAAGCCTCTAAAGTATTACAATCGGATCAAAAGAAAATATAAGTCTCATATGATATTGTTTCTAGAGTAGAACAAAATCATAAACAAGGGTAAGGAGGGATGCTGAGATGACCAACAACTACCTCACAAAATCTCCAGGAAGCCTCGGAAAAGAAGAGAATATATCATAAAAGTCCGGGCTAGTAACCTACAAAAATTTGTAGAGGCAAGGGGTGAGTACCAAACCACACGGTACTCAGCAAGTAAACCTCTAAACACAAGCTAAGGGGATGAAATACGGGTACTCCTACCACCCACAACCGAACCTCCGCAACTACAACCTGCATAAACATCAGCCCAACCTAACAACTCACAGTTTACATAGAACGTAACTCAACAAAAACATTTAGACAAATTACATATCCTCCACAACAACACTTTAACAAATTACATATCCTCCACAACAACACTTTAACAAATTATATATCCTCAACATCAACACTTAAACAAATTAGATATCCTCAATAGCAACACTTTCACAAATTTACATATCCTCAATAACACACTATAACAAATTACATATCCTCAACAACAACACTTCAACAAATTATATATCCTCAATAACAAGCTCAGTATTCAATAATCACAAGTTCCGCAAAAAGGCAATCACTAGATCAGCAAAACACAATATCAAGTTCACTAATGATAAGTATGTACAATGTAATGGAATTCAATGTCAAGTATAATGATGCATGTCTGACCTAGTGATACACACCCGCTGTCTCTCAGTCCGGGACCCATGGGGGACATATCTGTCCATGCATCTGTCGCGGCGCACGACACGACCCTCGATAACAGTAACCATCGCGGCGCGCGATACGTCCCTCGAAATATAGTATCCATCGCGGCGCGCGATACGTCCCTCGAAATGGTACATCCTCTTAAGTACCCATTATTTCTCAATGCACATAACACTTGCCACAACCAATGCCTCAGAATAATGCATATGACAAGTTCACACATATAATGAGGAGATGACCATTTTCATAACATCGCACAGTTCACAACCACAAAAACATGAAGTTACATAAACAATGATTCAACAAGCCTTCAACCCTTTCTCAACACAACACACATAAACAATTAATCACAATGCCTTTTGTTATCCCCATTCTTTTCATCATTAGAATTAATCAATGTGGACAAGTCAACCCATCACCAATCCCGTTACTCCCAACATTTACCACAAGGACATACACGCATTTCATACACTTAACAAGAGTTTAGAAATCCACTTGCCTTCCGATAAGAAGTTACTTCGTGACTTGAGCCTTTCCCATTTGTTGAACTTCCAACTCAAACCAATCTAGTCAAATAATTAACCACAATAAGATTTCAAAACTAAAAACACCTATATTACTATGTGTCTAGTCAATAACTCGCCCTGAATTTATAATCATATTCCTAATCTTGATGTCAATTAATATTTCAACTCTCATATTTCTCAAATTCAAACCTAGAGTTAAGTCGTAATTCCTCCAAACAGTACAACCCAAATAGCTTTCATATAATATAATATACAAAAAGAAGGACCCTAATGAAAATGAGAAATCAGTAGCTTAAATCGCTACAGAAAACAACTATCCTACCATTCTTTAAACACAATACAATCAACTTTTATTTTATTATAAAATAATTATTCAATTTTTATTTAATCATGGACAATTAATTTCATCACGAAGAATGCACAGTTACTTTGACAAAAGGTGATACTATTAATATATATTCCTCTCTCGCCACACAATTAATCTCCAACACTTTGCCCTAAATTTTCAGAAAACTCACTGCCTTCTTTTATCAAACATATAATAATATATATATATACCTTAATTTTCCAACAAATATTTCTAATGGTTATCCATACATTAATTGCTCTTCAACATAGTTATAAATTCCCCAGGGACCCAGGCAACATAAATCATCATAGCCAAACTTTTTTTTTTTTTTTAAATTCATTCATGACAATTTTTGTTTTTTTCTCCTTTCCATTATTCTAATAATATATATAAATTAACACTAAGCAATCATCCAACCAATAGTTACTTTGCATAATAGAAAATTATAGAAAGAACTTTGAAAAGATTCATAATACCTGCAACTTTCGTATAGTGTTGCGGCGTCCTCTTTTCTTTATTTTATTTTTCCTAAATTGAGGAAATAAATCAATTATGACCTAAAAGTTATAAAATTTTACTAACTTATTTAATATATATATATATGGGTTAAGTGGTATAAGATCTTAAATAAGTTTAACATTTTAGCCTATTAACTATCGGTTAAGTCAATTGTCTACAATTATCCATAATTTAATTAACTCTAGTTAAATGAATATTTAAAATTTTTAAAATGACCTTTTCCGGTCATTACATTATCCACCACTAAAAATCATGTTCGTCCTCGAACATAAAGTAAGAGAAAGTCAAATACTAGGGGATACCAAGAGCCTAAAGTATGACTTTCAGAGTCGTCTTTCTCTTTCCGAGTAAACTCATTCTTAGGACCATTCCATCAAAATTAACTATCAAGAACTGAAAATTCGAACCAAATTTTAGAAAATCTTTTAATTAGGAGTGATTATCAAGTCATAGACTAACCCATGAACCCCATATAAACCGAAACTCACTAGACCATAACACACCCATCAAGATGACTCTTATCTCACGTAACCAAGATAACCTTATGAATCAAAACTAGCTACAACTATGAATGAGCCTGAATCAACCACGAGACACGCATAATGCAGAAATGATCACTTTTATTTTCAAGATTCTCTTCTCACAACACAATCTTTCTGTGAACTTTAGCTAAGAACCACACTCATAACAGACAAGCGATCGCATATCTTATCAAGATTTCCTTTCCACAACACAATCTTCCCACAAACCTAAGTTATAAAAGTTTGATGTTTAGACATCGAATACTCACCAAGGGATAATCAAACATATCTAATCCAAAGAAGAACAAGATCAAGTAAGCACCCTACAAATGGTACATGCTAGGATGCATAACCTTTTACAACACTGTCGGATAACCGTAACTATTCACAAAAGCTCTTTTGTAAGTTCTCATAAGCAAGGTTGTACATATAAAAATAATGATATATTTCTAATTTTTCAAACAACATCAAATATGTCATAACTGAAGTGAACAAGTCTAACCAAGGATCCTACCTTATCAAGAAGATATAAGAGGATTGGTACATCCGATCCACCACTAGGAGTTCATGCAATGAATCATACTCCAAATCATGTCCTAAACGAAATAGGTGGTCAACTTAAGAATATACGGAATCAAGGTCGAATAACACTAGATACTTTCTCCATAATTCCATATCAATATTTTTCATTCATCTGACTACATCCCTCAATTTATTTAATTTTTTTTTTAATTAATAATTTTTTTTTCACCCAAAATCAACCAGTCTGATCTCCATTACAATTTTACACATGCTGGATTTGCCAAACCCTGCATACTTCTCACAGTACTCCATCAAAGCCAACACTATTAATATTAACAAATATCATAACCACACCAACCATTTACCTTACTTTCACACCGTCATTAGTATCACATTCTCCTTAGCAAGCACATTGCAGTCTCCAAGACTTTGAACCATGGTTCTTATCTTTCCATTTAAGCGTCCCATAATAGATATAAGTCACACCCAAGACCGATAACACTAATTTCAAATCTATATTTCTCTTTTAGGGTAAAATAATTAAGTCACACTTAATGTCAACTTCACCTAAACTTTCACATACCATTTTCAACCACCATCTGTACCATCATTTACCTCATGCGATAACTCAAAGAAACCCTTGATCACTCCAATATTTATGTATACTATAATCTCATAACCTCTACTCACCATAAAATGCCTATGTAACACATTATAACAATCTATTTTGTCTCGTCAACAAAATAATTTTAATCCCTTCCAATCCTAATTAATCATGTAAAACTGTAGGTCCACACTATTTAACATCCATTTGTTACTTAATCACATTCTGAACAATCTAGCTCGACATAACCATGTATAATCTTCCTTACGTCATTTATTGTAACCCTATCAAAACTTCATATTTAGAAAAGTTAATAATAAATCCATAGTAAGTAGGTGCCGAATTAGTTCACATCTCATAGTCATATCTAAACTCAAAGGCGAAATCACTACAACCATCACCTCCGAATCCAATGTTTGACGAGAGGTCTTATTGTTCCTTTGCCTTTCTTAAAATCTTTCCACGACGGAAATTTCAAATAACTTGAACTCTTCAATACACCATAATTTTTCTCCTTTTTGCTAATTCACTTACCAGTCTTTTTTTTCGGCCAACAATATGGGAAACCTTCGGTATAACAATCAAAAGTTACTAAATGTACTACTCAATTTTAAGTCCTTCTAAATGCTTCATACTCAATGTGATCGATCATTTCTTACCTTACCAATTCATACCTTGACAAGATACACTATCACAAATCTAAACTTTCCATGTAAACTTGAAGTTTTGATCCCAACCTTGTAACACAATTCTATTATCAATCAACATTTGCTCATACATTGGAGATCTTTATGAATCCACGTATCTTAACCTATCATTTATTGCCTCTTCATTGATCTTACCATATCCTTCTTTAAAAATTCAACCGTACCAGTTATCAAACTCAAAATCATAAGATGTTATCTCCACACTCGAGTCAAACATGTATAGACTTCTTTCTCAAGGCTTACCAATTGTTTTTAACCAATCTGATGAACTTGTAACACTATTATCATAAGTAGAGCAAAATAGATGAAAACAATGTGTATCATAACCCAATTATCAACCTCTCTGAAAATACCTCCTTAGCCCTTGCAATCAGAATAAAATACTTTTGTTCCCACCTCTTTCCGAAGGTTAAATTACATCTTACTAATTCTTTGCATTTATGACTTTAAATTCCTTTCTATTTTGTTCAAGCGATGCCTCAACAACTCCTATAACTTTTTATGCCATCAAGATGCTCACCAAATAGTATCAAACCACAACCTTAACTACTCGCAAGTCACCATTATAATACAAAATTCATTTAACCAATAATTTTTATTATATAGATGCATCTCAATCACAATCCATAACGAACTCTTATTACCATCATGCTCAATTAGCTCTTATCATCATCATGAAGCCAACATTTTCATTAATGTGACACCTCAAACTCGGTTATATTCATCAAATCCAAAGGACTATCCCACTTTTATATGCACTTCTTACAAAAATCTTCAATTACCTTTACACAAGTATATTTTGTGGGACTTTCTTTATCCATAAGCTCGAAATTTTGGTATCTATCTATTCCATTGGACCTTAAAAAGAAATCACCGTCCTCATTTAGGATTCTTTGAATACACTTTTAATCTTAAAGCATTAATATCGTATCAACGATCCACCACTAAATGCTTCCTTATAAATAATGCTTAACTCATTCGTGTGTATGATAACTTTACTAATTGCAGTTTACAAAATCACATGTCCATTATCAGGCTCTCCCTTTAATCATTTAACTTTCAATATTTAAACCACTCTAATTATTTACATACCACACAAGAACTATTAACTTTACAAGGGTAACTAATCTCACACAGCCCATTGAAATTGTTGAACTTTTTAAATCTAACCACAAATTTTTTTTTCATAAGTATATCATTTTCACCTTAATACCAGAGCTAACATCAAATGAATACACGACATGCCAATGATTCACAAAAGGAACTACGCACGAGTCATCACATAAATGAGAGTGAATGGAGTGAAGCGATGATAGTCAAAACTAAACCAAGTAAGCACGATTGAGATTCAAGAAGTGAAGATTTTTCTTAAAAGTCACTATAGCCTCTCGAAGATAAGTACAGACGTCTCCGTACCGATCCTCGAGACCCTATTTAGACTCGACTTGTACACACGTGAGACCTATGAACCTGGGGCTCTGATACCATTTTGTCACGACCCAAAAATGGACGTGATGGCACTCGTCTTATCCCACCAAGACAAGTAAGCCTAAAACTCAACTATTACAATAAAATGCGGAAAATTTACTATCAACTTACATTATACCCCAAAACCTGGTTGTCACGTGTACAAGCCTCTAAAGTATTACAATCGGATCAAAAGAAAATATAAGTCTCATATGATATTGTTTCTAGAGTAGAACAAAATCATAAACAAGGGTAAGGAGGGATGCTGAGATGACCAACAACTACCTCACAAAATCTCCAGGAAGCCTCGGAAAAGAAGAGAATATATCATAAAAGTCCGGGCTAGTAACCTACAAAAATTTGTAGAGGCAAGGGGTGAGTACCAAACCACACGGTACTCAGCAAGTAAACCTCTAAACACAAGCTAAGGGGATGAAATACGGGTACTCCTACCACCCACAACCGAACCTCCGCAACTACAACCTGCATAAACATCAGCCCAACCTAACAACTCACAGTTTACATAGAACGTAACTCAACAAAAACATTTAGACAAATTACATATCCTCCACAACAACACTTTAACAAATTACATATCCTCCACAACAACACTTTAACAAATTATATATCCTCAACATCAACACTTAAACAAATTAGATATCCTCAATAGCAACACTTTCACAAATTTACATATCCTCAATAACACACTATAACAAATTACATATCCTCAACAACAACACTTCAACAAATTATATATCCTCAATAACAAGCTCAGTATTCAATAATCACAAGTTCCGCAAAAAGGCAATCACTAGATCAGCAAAACACAATATCAAGTTCACTAATGATAAGTATGTACAATGTAATGGAATTCAATGTCAAGTATAATGATGCATGTCTGACCTAGTGATACACACCCGCTGTCTCTCAGTCCGGGACCCATGGGGGACATATCTGTCCATGCATCTGTCGCGGCGCACGACACGACCCTCGATAACAGTAACCATCGCGGCGCGCGATACGTCCCTCGAAATATAGTATCCATCGCGGCGCGCGATACGTCCCTCGAAATGGTACATCCTCTTAAGTACCCATTATTTCTCAATGCACATAACACTTGCCACAACCAATGCCTCAGAATAATGCATATGACAAGTTCACACATATAATGAGGAGATGACCATTTTCATAACATCGCACAGTTCACAACCACAAAAACATGAAGTTACATAAACAATGATTCAACAAGCCTTCAACCCTTTCTCAACACAACACACATAAAAAATTAATCACAATGCCTTTTGTTATCCCCATCTTTTCATCATTAGAATTAATCAATGTGGACAAGTCAACCCATCACCAATCCCGTTACTCCCAACATTTACCACAAGGACATACACGCATTTCATACACTTAACAAGAGTTTAGAAATCCACTTGCCTTCCGATAAGAAGTTACTTCGTGACTTGAGCCTTTCCCATTTGTTGAACTTCCAACTCAAACCCATCTAGTCAAATAATTAACCACAATAAGATTTCAAAACTAAAAACACCTATATTACTATGTGTCTAGTCAATAACTCGCCCTGAATTTATAATCATATTCCTAATCTTGATGTCAATTAATATTTCAACTCTCATATTTCTCAAATTCAAACCTAGAGTTAAGTCGTAATTCCTCCAAACACTACAACCCAAATAGCTTTCATATAATATAATATACAAAAAGAAGGACCCTAATGAAAATGAGAAATCAGTAGCTTAAATCGCTACAGAAAACAACTATCCTACCATTCTTTAAACACAATACAATCAACTTTTATTTTATTATAAAATAATTATTCAATTTTTATTTAATCATGGACAATTAATTTCATCACGAAGAATGCACAGTTACTTTGACAAAAGGTGATACTATTAATATATATTCCTCTCTCGCCACACAATTAATCTCCAACACTTTGCCCTAAATTTTCAGAAAACTCACTGCCTTCTTTTATCAAACATATAATAATATATATATACCTTAATTTTCCAGCAAATATTTCTAATGGTTATCCATACATTAATTGCTCTTCAACATAGTTATAAATTCCCCAGGGACCCAGGCAACATAAATCATCATAGCCAAACTTTTTTTTTTTTTTTTAAATTCATTCATGACAATTTTTGTTTTTTCTCCTTTCCATTATTCTAATAATATATATAAATTAACACTAAGCAATCATCCAACCAATAGTTACTTTGCATAATAGAAAATTATAGAAAGAACTTTGAAAAGATTCATAATACCTGCAACTTTCGTATAGTGTTGCGGCGTCCTCTTTTCTTTATTTTATTTTTCCTAAATTGAGGAAATAAATCAATTATGACCTAAAAGTTATAAAATTTTACTAACTTATTTAATATATATATATATGGGTTAAGTGGTATAAGATCTTAAATAAGTTTAAATTTTAGCCTATTAACTATCGGTTAAGTCAATTGTCTACAATTATCCATAATTTAATTAACTCTAGTTAAATGAATATTTAAAATTTTTAAAATGACCTTTTCCGGTCATTACAGTTTCATCCTCTAATCTATCATGAAGAGCAGTTCTCTTTTTCCCTCATAGAACTTACCAGTGTACTTCTTAAACATACAATTAATATCATAATCCTCTAGACGAAAGACGGACATTGGCGTAGCTAGATGAGTTATAACTGCATAAAAATCATCGGCGAAGAAGAAGAAGGAATCAGCGTGGAACTTTAGCAGTGACTACTAAAAAGTTAGAGGAAATAAAATTTTTTAGGTCAAACTTCAGAGAGAAGCGTCACAAAAAGGTTTAGTGCCACAAAAATGGGCTTGGTTAATAATGTTGGCCCATCCCAACTAATTATTTAGATAGGGTTCAGGCAATTTTTTTTAACTCAACTCTACCTATATTTGATGTCTTTTAATGAGAAACATAAAATCTAAATATTTTTTTTGTAAGTATTATTTTAAGCTACTCAAATTAATATTGTACTTAACTGGGGTATGTATGAAAACGATGTATCACACACTACTATTGTTCTTAAAACATTGAATAAAACAAAATTTCTAATTACAATTTCAGTCAAAGTTTTGTTGCAAATATATGTAGCTAACGGAGAAAAGGTATGTATTTTAGATATACGCAGGTTAAGGGTATATGTATTTGGGGCAATAAATAAAAAGAGAATAATTTAATGACAAAAATTAATGAGTAATCCACGATAATATAGTCTTACGAGGATATGGAGTATCCTAAAGATAAAGTTAATATATCAAAAAGAAAATCAAATTCTCTACTAAATTTAGTCTGTTACTCACATTTTATTCCGTTTCTTCTATTTAATTTATATTTCATTTTAAATAGGGTGTATTCTTCAATATTTCAAAATCATTATATTTGAGATTCACAATAACATATAGTTGTGTGTACATACATTCTGAAACTTGATTTTTTAAATGTGAAAACAATTCTTTTAAACCTCGTTTTTAATATATAATCCCCATGTACTTTTTGGAAGAAATAACTTCACTCTTCACTCTTTCTTAAACTCAAAACATACGTCTTGAAACAAAGCTAAAACGGTTGTAAAAGACTTATGAAACTTTAAATGACTCCTCTTATTGCACTCTTGTTTTCTCTTAACTTTAATTCTTAACTACTCTTGACTTGACTCTTAAATGATCCTTGAATTGAATTATGAATTAAAGGATTAGGATTTTTGTTTAGAAAGATCTTATGATATTTAAGAATAACTCTAGGTAGCTAAACATGGAAAAATCTGGAAATCAATATTTGGAGGTAGGTTCGCGGTGCAGAGGTATTTTTAAATTATGGTTCTGAAAATGTCATTAGAGGCAGAACGCTTTTTGTCAGCTCCGCGTCGCTCAGCTAAATTTTTTATTATGGGAACAAGTTGCCAGATGCGTTCCCATGTTAAAATTTTGCTCATCCATGTTTCTACTTCGTTTTTTTTCTCTTATTCACCCAAACTCAGTTCTTTTTCCTAAATATCATTTACATACAAACAACTAAAAAACATACCTAAGCACCTAATCTAAAACGACCCCACAATGCGATTTAACAAACTCAAAAACTTCACAACTAAGGCAATTCGAGATTAGCAAATAAAATCGAGAAGTAGGCATCAATATAATCAATATTTTAATTCTTTTATGATGAATCCAAATTGAAATAATATATTTGGCACGTAGGGGATCCCAATGTTATGAGAGCCTTAGAAGCCTTAATAGGGATCTCCCTTGACGAATTTCACTCATAAGGCTACACGTTCTTTGACAATTCTTGATTTATCTCCCTTTATGTTATTCTTTTCTTTCTTCTCTAAGCCCTTAGAGTAACTATGACTTTTCCAAAGTGATCTAAGACTTGATTTTACCCTGAAAGACCTCTAAAACTAAATAGGAAATTAATTGGTGAAAAGACTAGTTTTTCCTTCTCTAAATTCAGATTGGGACTTTCCCCTATCCAATAATCAAACTTTCAAAGAGCATAACTCAGTCATACAATATCCAAATGGCACAAACTCGGTGGCGGTTAGAAAGATATTTATAAGGGCTTTCAAACCATATGAATAAATTCCTATAATGCATCATGAGATAGAAGTTATGCCATTTGAAAATGGTCAAATCTCACTTTCTTAACCAAGACAAATTTTATAGCTTTTCCCTTTCTCTTTCAAAAAATAATTATTTTTAGTTTCTTAGATATTTCGAATTGTGAGATGTCACAATACTTCCTCCAGCATATATTTATGATCAACGAGGTTTAGCCGATTCCCTTGGGAGCTGTTCAATACAACAATTGTGGAGTGGTTCTTCCCCAGAGAGATGAGGGAAGCCAGGGTGAAGGAGTTCGTCAACCTTAAACCAGGCTCTATGATGGTCAGGGAGTACTCCCTTTTCAATTTCAAATTAGTTGTGTCCCTAAGCGACAATAATGTCTGTTCTGATACAATCTGGCAGAAATTTATGATACTAACTATGTTAGGGTCATTTTTAAAATATACATGATACGTCATACTATAACAAAATAGATTGATGGAGGTTCAAAATAAAGGAGTTGAAGGTCTTCCATTTGAGATTATTTAAATATGTTCTTGTATGAACGTGATGTTCAACTTTAATTGGGAGAAGTGTTGTTCAAGGATTTTGGTCTCTTCTTTAATGTCTAAAGTTGTCCTTTATAGATTTTTGGAATTTAGCAAATTAAATTACTTCGGACGAGCTATTTCTGTGGAGATTTTCTTAGACTTAACGCTTTGCGTTTAGATAAAATATTCTTGAAAAATAGTGTATGTATTGAAAATATAAATATTACCAAATAATTATATGTAAGTTTAATAAAATAGTTCAATCCCGTGTGAACCACGCGTAATTTACCTAGTATGTATAAAAAAAAAACCATAGACCAACCTATGTGGAGACACCACAAACCATACTTTCCTTTTAATTTATTTATTTCCAAAACTAGCATATTGTGACTTTTATGTAGCGTTGCGACTTCAATGAAGAGTTGTGCCTTCAATGAAGTGTTGTGACTTTTACAAAACGTTGTGATGTTTATGAAGAGTTACGACTTTAATGAAGAGTTGCGACTTTCATGGAAAATTGTGACTTTTATGAAAAGTAGCGACTATACTTTCATGAAATATTGTGACTTTTATGTAGAGTCGCGACTTCTATGAAGAGTTGTGACTTCAATGAAGTGTTGTGACTTTTACAAAAAGTTGTGATGTTTATGAAGAGTTACGACTTTAATGAAGAGTTGCAACTTTCATGGAAAATTGTGACTTTTATGAAAAGTTGTGACAATAATGAAGAGTTGCAACTTCTATGAAAAGTCGTGAATTTTATTCCGAAGGGTTTTGACTTTTCCAAATAGTTGTAAGATTTCTGATAAGGCATGATATGTTACAGATCTTGGTAGTTTTTTTTCGTCATTAATTTAAACTTATGTTATTAAAGATAAATGATAAGATGTAATAAATTTGATTTTCCTTAACGTTATTAATGTTTGTTACTATGCAATCTTGTCTGTGAGATAATATAGTGTTTAGCTTTAATAAATGATAGATTTAAAATATTATTTTATAATTCTCCGATTAAATTCCCGTGTGAAGCGCGGATAATTTTACTAGTTTTTTAAATAATTAAGGGTCAATGCAAATTGTACTAGTCTTGCTTTTGGGGAAAATTGATTTTTTTTATATATTATTACCCCATTTCTCGAATCATGATGAAACCTACAATAACCACTAGTAGGTAAGGCAAACCGTAACCCAGAACAACAAGTAATAATTATAACCGTAGAATATTGCCGAAGTAGTAATGAACCTCAAAACAACAATAGGCAGAAGCAAACTAAAAATATATATGATAGATCCATCCTAGAACTTTGAAGTGACAAGTACAAAGCTATCTAAACAAAATCGTAGAAGTCCAAAATGTGAAAAGAAAAAGCTTGGCTTAAAATACAAAAGACAAGCTACACAAAATACATAAGGAGACAAGTATGTCCCAGTTACCATGTTCCCACCGTAGTTTCCGATCAATTGCTGCTACAAGATCTAATGATTACCACCGATAACTAGATCTCGGACCTGCATCATGAAATGGATGCATGGTGTAGCATGAGTATCATAAAAACACGTACTTAGTAGGCATCATAGGATGAAGGAAAAAAAAAGTAAATTCAATAATTGAAGATATAGAAATAAAAAGAGGTCAGAGAGGAATAAAATAAAAGCATCCGAAGGAACAAGAATATAAACATTTGTACAACTAAACTAGACCTAACTCGACCCCATAAGCCAAGAATGTAACTCAACTACTTTTTGGATATTCTCTGTGTTTCTACTGAATATATCATTGTAACAAAATGTGACATTGGAAAGAAGGTAATTTCTTCATCCTGTTGTCTAGAATATGAGTACTATTAAGGATCCAACATTCATGCCTCTTCAAAGATTAGAGCACTATGCCACCATAGAAATGTATGAAATTTCCAGGTGGGCATTGGATTAGCTAGGAACAAAGGTACAAATCAGGGAAAACAAGAGACCTACATGTTGAAGAAGCATTTGTTATATCATTAGGTGAATAAAAATATGGATATCCACTAAAAATATTTTCTCTTCAAGAGTTGTGTCAATTAAATTCATGTTGACGGTGACTCAAGGAAAACCAAGCAAGCCTAGAATGCAAATTTTAAATAATTTTCCTAAGAAGAGTACAATATAATATTAGTTAGAATAAGTAGTATATACGAAACATCGCAATGAAGGCTCCCATAAGTAGTATAATATTCTTACCAAGTTTATTACATCAATCCTAAATACTGTTATAGTTTGCTCTTGTCAGTAAAATGATTTGAAAATTGAGCTCTAAACTGGCTAAAATTCCACAGAGTCATGATTGTCATGGATTTGATTGACACCACACTTGAGGAGACAATATGTATTAGTGGATATCCATATTTCTAAATGTGCGATGATAGATCAAAGACTTTTTCAATAGGTAGATATTTGGTTTTCCTAGTGTGTACCTCCTTTTCCCAATTAAGACAATTCCTACCTTGAAGCTTACCATGTTTCTTTTGTTGCACATTACACTGATTAATCTTTGCAGAGGAATGTTACTTAGATCTCTCATATGCTCATTTTCTTTTCAAGGTGATGAAGAAATTATCCTCTTGCCATTTCACATTTTTCACTACAGCAATACACATGTGCTTCTTCACAACAGTCGAACAAACAATATGAAAGAATTGAATTTCAAAGAAGATTTTTGAAAACATGAAGTGGACTATCTATGCACAAGAGATACATGTAGTGATAAAGATAATAAAATGTAATAATATGATAATGGAAGAATCAGTGTATCCTAGCCACACCATAAGGATCATGTAATGAAGAGCACTAGAAAGATTAGACAACTCGAAGAGATCTTTAATGTCCATAAGAGGAAATATCACTTCCATTTATTCTTTTGGTTTGATTCGACAATATATTCAATCCTAGTTATGATTCCTAAATGGAAGTAAAGTTGATAATCTACCTATCAGTTTGCTTCAAGAGGAGAAACCTCTTGTGTGAAATCGAAGGTAAATAAAAAATTAAGGCGGTTTGGGACTGGGAGATCGTTTCAGGTTTACAAAAAACATGTAGATATAACACAATGCTATGAAGAATGTAAAGGTCAACTAATCATGGCTTTCAGCTCGCCTGACTGCCCTTTGATTCTAATATTTGCTTCATAGAAACCTATTTCACCGCAAATTTCACAATTTTTGTTTTTCAAACTCATAAGAACAGAAATTCAAAAGTTAACCAACTGTTCATCAAGCTTATGTGAAGCTCATACTATATTCTTGTTTGGCAATGACCAAGGATCTAAATGATATCTGCTTCACCTATCCTTTTTTGTCACATATAATCAAGATTACCATATGATAATAATGGGGAATGATGAATCACAAAGTAAAAAGTTACATAAAGGTAAATCATAATCAACAAAATCATGTTTTCATTATCATGTTGCTCACATGCAAAAATATAAGTAATATATCACCTTTTTTTGCAGCAAACGCATATCCAGTATATTCAAAGTATTATCGTGGCAAATTATTTTCCTCGAATAATATTTGGTTCTATATTATCCATAGAGAAACACCTCCAGTACTCCTCCTTAAGAAGCACTTTATGGAGGTAAATGACATAAAAATCAAATAATATAATACTAGTTTTTTTCCTGCCGTTGTAAATAAAATATGTTTTGCTAATATGGTTGTGGGACAGTGATGTATATCATAGATCACTATTGTTGATATATTGTTTCACTATCAAATCTGTAACATGTTATGATGGGCAAGAAAATATTTTGAGTTAATTAGGGAAGGATTCTCTTAATTTAGCACTTTAATGATATATCCCTTGTACTAAATTCATGCTTCTTATATAAGGATATCATACTAGGGTTTGTTGATGACCACACACACAATTAGTAGGCCACACAATCATTTAAGAAGTTACTTGTTTATTATACTCTTAATCGTGGAACAAGATTATAGCAATAAATTTCAATTCCTATTGAATAACATATGTGTGGAATGGGTAAGTGATGAGAAAGGATTGCAAGGATCCATTCATGACACCACTCTTTGGTAAGGAATGAGACTCGAGGATTAAATTGGAAGTGTACTTGGGGGAATGTTGTTCGGCATGAGTCAATTTTATAATGTCTTGTTATAAGACCTAATTTAGGACCACGTTGTGTATATGGACTTCCCACATCTTCTATGGGTTCATTTGTCCAATATAACTAGTATACAAAGAGATGGAGCTAGTGTGTCCTACCTCACCCTTACAATATAGGGTAGGTGTATACACTTTTATAGATGATTATGATCGTTCTATAACACATTCTACATTAATCTGCTTCTTCCCCTTTCGGTTTTAAGGGGTCTTGGTTGGGTTATGTTTATTGTTTGTACCTTTCGTACTTATGAGTTTTGATTAGATTATTGTTTTACTATATTTTGTATTCTTGTGATATCAATCTTCTAGTTAATAGGTTGTGCTGTAGACTAGTTGATATCAGCTCTCCTGACCCTAGGTAGATTACTCTTGTATCATAGTCTCTTTGTGAGTAGGTTGTTGGCTTGCATTTGGAAGTACATTCGTGACTAGATTCCTTATCCCTTTCATGATTCTTCCCCTAATTTCTTTTCTATCATACTATACCTCCTGTTTAGTTACTTGAGTTCTACTTACCTTATTATCTATTAAATATACTTGCTTTATCTTTGGAGCTCAGTCGGTCGATGTCTGTTGAGAACCACTTTTTGCTACGAGTTCTTGTTGTTGGTTTGGATCTTGTGCGGAGCAGGTTTTTGGACTTCAAAGACTAGGTGAGCTCCTAGCGTTCAGTGTTCTCGGTTTCCATCTTCTTTGTCTATTCTAGTATTTATTTTTCTTTCAAAGATAATTTAATTATATGCTATACTATTGACTTATGACAGGTCTTGGAAGTTGTTCCGTGTATTATATTCATGTTTTATTCTCTTTTTCTTTCTCTTGGCTTCTTTTTACTATTTTTATCTTACGCGTGTTGCCCAATAGTTATGGTTAAGGACGAAGTGTTAGAATTATCTACTTGTGGGATGTATTAGATTTTATCATGATCTGAGAATTAGGTTGTGACATTTCAAATCATAACTTGTTTTAATTTTCCAAACAATGGTGACAAATGGGTTTTGTGTATGAAGTGGATTTTTCTCTAAGGAGGGCCTATTGTTTAAATTAAAGACCTCAGAGATGAATGGTTTGATATGTTTTCCCTTAACTTTGGATTGAGTTTCTTTCTTTTAGTTAGTACACTTGAATGGTTTCGGATTCTATTAGGTCTCCAGATGGGTTTAGGGTACCATCAGCACTCCACGGAATATATCTAGAACAAGGTTCATTCATTAAGGACTTCATCGGAGGTAATATTTTATTTTTCTTTTCATTGATAACAATTGATTTTTTCCAGATGTACTGTTTTGGATGGAAACAAAGCAACGGATGAACATATAGCTTCCGTACATAAGCGAAGCATACAGATTTAATTAAACTTGTTAGTTCAAAGAAAAAGAAGTTAAGAATATATTGTTGGAAAATATAATTCTGCATATTCCAAGGAAGGCTCTTTAGAAAATATTATACTTCTGTTGGTTTTGTGATTGAGGTAATTCATCATGTTTACTACTCCCTCCATTTATTTTACTTACCCCTTGTACCAAATATATATGTTTTATTTGACTTATTAATATAGCAAATCAGAATAAGTTTTTTTTCTCATACTACCCTTAATATTAAATAAAAAGTTAAATAGTCAAATTTAGAGTTGTGTGATAAGTTTGACTAACTTTTAGTTTGAACCATAAAGCTGGCTGACATTTAATTTTTTAATATTAAGGGTAACATAATACAAAGGTAATTAAATTTTCATGATTTACTAACTAGACAAGAAAAATAAAACATATTTTTTTGTATTGAGGCCAAGCAAAAATAAAATGGAGTGAGTGGCAAACATAATTGATCACCCCAATTACAAAATCAACTGAAATATAAGTTTCTTTCCTAGAACCTTCATTGAAATATATGGAATTATACATCCCAACAATCACTATTTTCAACTAATTTTTCTTTGAACTAATCTTTCTAATTAAATCTATATGCTTTTTTAAATATATATCTACCTATGCTATACGACCATCCTTTGCTTTGTTTCTAAACATAACAGTACATCAGGAAATTAATCGATTGTGGTGAATGATTTTATAGAAAGATAGTTAAAAAAAATATGTACCTCTAGACAATTCTCATAGAATGAAGCCTCTTTTTAATTTTATAAATATTATTTGGTGACTTTTGATAATACCAAACGTCCATCCAGTGACCTAAATGAATCGGAATCAGTTGACGAGTATGACTATAAGAGAAAAAAATAAGTCCAAAGTGATTGCCAAGAGAGACAAAACCATTCATCTTTGACGGCAGAATTTAAACAATAGGACCTCTTTAGAGAAAATCCCACTTTTCATACAAATCCCACCCCAACTAATTTTTTTTTCAAATTGAAATGTGTCACGGCCCAATATTTTTGAACATGCTTACACCTACTAACACCCTTATGTAAGTAAGTCAGCCCCATAAACCCAATCCAAAAACAATAGTGTATCATGGAGAAGAAAAACATGAGGAAGGCAGGGAATACAAAGCAAAAAAAAAAGGAGATACATCGAGGAAATAAAGGAAAGAGATAGAGAACAATAAAAATATACAAATTATCCCCAATATGTGGCATAAGTTGTTAGTCGAGCTTCTAATCAAAATAGGAGTACATGAAAAATGCAAATATATAGAACCGTATTTGAATGTAAAATAAAGACTAATCCTACGAAAATAGAGGGAGATCGGAAAGTGTTAACTTTAAGAGAGTAACCTAGTCTACAAATCCAAAAGCTGCTCACCACAAGGACGACCTCAACGGAGAGAACCCATACTATGATTGGTGGGGTGTACAAGCATAGTAAGAGTTAAAATAAGTGGTAAATCGTAGGTATAGTCAGACTGAGCTCCAAAGATGAATCAACCGTAAATTACAAGTAAAGAAAGCAACTAAAGAAGAGTTATAACATCATTCAAGTAAAAAGAGACAATGGAATAGGATAAAATAAGCAAGAGACTGAGACAAAGGAACTAATGTGGAAGTGCTAGAACAACAACCTAACCTCTACAAGGGTCCACTACAGAAGCCAATATGTTTGTGATACAACATCGGTAACCATTGCTACACCTCACAAATATAGAGACAAGTCCCACAAATTTTGTAGAAAACTATGAAATCGACATACGATACACAATTATATACTCAAACAATAACCTAAACGAAGCCCCAGAATCTTGATATGTACAAAAACACAAAATTAATCTAGACAACCCGTCATATGACAAATGGGTGCAAATAACAATCAATTATACGTTTGACCGACTTATGAGTGTGTGAAATGCAATAGAAACAATCAGTGCCATACAACCAAGTATACACATATTTAAGCTAAATTTAAATTCCTAGCACACTTATCCAAAACAATCATCATTGGACAATAACCTCTTCAAACACTCTAGACTCATCAATCTAGAAGTAAGGTTATGAATGCATGCATATCTTCTATATAAATCATCTCCAACAATATTCACTTTGTCCTGATTATAATTTATCTCTAACTGAAATTAATCCATAATTATATCCTCTTTCATTCTTTAAATTAGTATTTTTGTAATTAAAATATTCTTTATAGCCTCATGATGGTCCTTATCACAAATTCCTTATACAATAAATAACAGTGTCGATTTGCTAAAACTCTCAATGGGTAGAAAGTTCCTTATTATAGGTAGAATATTACAATTGATATCCGCTTAACTCATCATTAAAGTAATTTAGGGTGTTTCTTTCTTCCATCATGATCGCACAAATTCCCATTCCACTAACATCAAATTCAATTTCAAACAACTTCACAAAATTGGGAAGTTCAAGTAAAGGATGGATGTAGGTTTTTCCTTTAATATCCTACAATATTCCTCTTGTTTTTATTCAAAATAAAAGGTTATCACTATTTATGACCTCAAGTAAGGGATCGTCTATAGAACTAAAGCTGATCCCATATTTTTTGATTGAACATGCCAACACATTAAAGCTTCTAACATCACTAATGCACTTAGGGGTTGGACTCGAATTCGTGTTTTTCCCCTTTGATATTTAAGAAGTATTAAATTACTTTGAAACATACTTATTTTTATCCAATGATAAAGAAAAACAGGATTTCCCTCCTAATTACTTTTCCCTTTTAAATACTTCAACCTTGAGTGTCATTACATAAGATTTTATAAAATAGGAAGATGATGCAAATCTTATGGTTGCACAATATATTTTATTTAAGCCCGAGATAGATTTTCCACAGACTCACCTCTCCGTCATTGACACTATCTCAAAGCTTATCAAGTCCTAGATCTTCATATTACTCTTCCACGGGCTTCATTTCTTGTTGAATATTGTAATACTTCTTGACAGTATTTTGTTCATAGTATTTACCCATAAATCTTTCATCTTTTTATATCATTTAAACTTGTTGTAAAATTTCTATTCACTAAAGCATATATTTCAATTTTCATCCACCATGTAGAAGCAAAAACCTTAAGATGACTTATAGCGTAATTCTATATTCTTGAATGCTTTTAATTCTTTTCCTCTTGTCATCGCTTACTTGAAGCTGTTGTGTGCTGAGATTAGGTGGGATGCTTATCGAGGTAGTAGGGAGAGTTTTGAGATAGTTTTTCCCTTTTAAGAGCTTTTGAAGTGAGAATTGACTTTAGTTAACATCCAGAGAATCGAATGTCATATAAGATTTATAACTGCTCCATCAACTCTGAATGGTCCATATTGGTCTAGAAGTATGATTGGTTATAGTTCTGAGGATCACGATTTGAGTTTGTGCCGTTAGGCATTGCCATAGTGTGACTTCAGTAAACATTTATGGTAAACATAGTCAGATGAGAATTTCCTCAATGCGGTTAACTTCGTAAAATTTAGTTTGATCTAGAACGATCTTTGGTTACGATCTCGAGGTTTTTAGGATGATTTTATTGATAAACCCCATTATAACTCACATCAAATAGTGTGCAACATATTGATTATTCATAAATTATTTAACTTAAGGAGAACCACCTAAATATTTTTAAGGTAAATCAGGACACCCATATATTTAACTTAGTAATGCTAAAACTAACTTCAATTAATAGTCTACTTAACTTAAGTGATTATAAATAAGGGTTCAAGTTATCCTAAAGATAAGAGATTAATCATCATGTTTTATTTTATTAAAGGGCCATTCATGCTAGTTCAAACATATATCTTGATTTCATACAAAGTTTCCAACAAATCATGCTTTATTATAAATAGTTAATATAAAATTCTAATTGAGAGAGTAATCTAAACTAACACCTCAAACAATTCAAGCTACATACAGGTATGGTTAAAATCCTCCTTATGACATCCAACAAACGAAATACATGATTTCATATACATTACTTATTAGATTTTTATAAAGTATAACTTCTGATAAAGAAAGAAATTATGATGCGATAATTTTTAAATTCACAATTAATCATCTTCCATTTCATGGGTATATTTAATAAACAACACAATAATCTAAGAAGAATACACATTGACAGAAAGAACAAAATGTTGACACTGACCTTTTATCAAGAAGTGAACCATGGCGTCTTTCAGATCTATTAACATCCGACTTTACTCACAAACAAAACAACACGAGCAACCAAAAGAAAAGCCCTGCAAATGTTTTGAACATTTGGAAAGGAGATGTCATTCAAAAATTCTGTGTGAACAAACGATGAGGGGCAGCTAAATGTTTTAGGATAAAGGAGTGGTTCAAAAACCTCAGAAAACAAACTTTAAAGTAAGCATTCATAGGTGAAATTAGGGTTCATGAATTGATGAGTAGGAATTTGAATTTCATGCTTTTAAAGTTGTCAAAGATAACCATTAAAGTTCGAACAATAGGATTTTTGGAATGGATACTTGACAATCTTCATGTGACATAGCAATAGCACAAAAATTGTGTGAAAACCTTTATCCATAGATAACGAACATTGGAGTTTTGTTGAGAATTGAAGGGAAGGAATGAAAGAGGGAGGCTACTGCGGCTTGTGAATTATGAGGGACTTTGGGGGGGAGAGGGGTTGATACCCTAGACAATATTAAACTGAAAGGGTATTTTAGGTAGTTAAATAAGGAAAAAATGGATAGTAAGTATTGTGAAGAGGGCTGATGGCACTACAAAAAAACGCTTGAATTGCAGGAGTTTAAAAATGAAGGTAAGTTCAATCCTCCGCAAAATATCTTAAATAATAGGGTTTTTCTAAACTAGCGTAAATATAAATATATTTTCAACGGTTCAAAACCTTCACAGATCCCAAAAACAATAGCGTAGAAGCCTTCCCGCTTTTCTTTTATTTTACCTAAATTATTCTTAGCAAATAATTTTCACATCTCCAAATCCTATCTCACTTTGCAGTTCACAAGTTTTGACGCTTTCTATTATTATTTCTCCTTTGCAGTTCACAATCAAAGAGTTCTTGTTTGCAGCTTCTCCAAACAATCTTGTACACAATTTTATTTTCAATTTTCAAGAAAATAATTGCTATTTTTTTGAGTTTGATCCAATTTTGATATGAGAATCTCGAATTTTTATATGGGTATGTCGAATATTCATGTGGGTATCTCAAATTTTGATATGGATATCTCATATTTTTGTATGGGTATCTCAAATTTTTGTATTGGTATCTCGAATTTTGATAGATTTATATTTAGTGCTCGTTTGAATTTATAGTTTTCTGTACATGGTTTTAAAATATGTGTATGTGACAATAGAGAAGGGTTCTCATATGTGGAATATATTTGTTTCACTTACTTTCATAAATGGGTTTCCGATCTACTGATTAGATTTTTATTTTTATTTTTTCATGTGATTTTTGCATTACATTAATTCATTGATTGTTTTAGACCTTATGTTTTTATGACTTATACTAACTTAGATTATTTATGAGTTGTAAATTTTATCTGATCTCCTTATGTTTTGATTATGGCTGATTGAAATTATATATATTTAGATAGTCAATCAATTGAAATAATAAGATTTATCTAGATGAAAGTGATATGTTCTATTGAAAATGAGTTTTCATTATTTTTTATATACATTCATGTATAAGGTTGAAACTTTCTCTCAGTAATTTTTTATGGTTTGATATTAGACGGAATGATAACATTGTAGAATTGAATATTAACTATATGATGTCATTTTTGTGTTGTTTGTTTGTAGAGTACTATAGCTAGAAGTACTTATTGTTTCAAAATCTGTTTTGAAGGCTCTGCCATATGATATGTTGATAATTTATTGGAGGAACATTTTTGTGTTGAATCTACTTTAAATTTGGAACCAACTCAAGTGGTTGTTGTCTTTATTTTGCTGTAAAAAAAGGAATTACGATAAATTGTGTGAGAACATAGCCACCGCACGATGAGATACATATGTCGTTTTTGTTACCAATTAGTTAGTTAAAGTTATGAGATTCATATTTATTGTATTGCAACTATTACACAAGCTATAAGTTCCTCATTCTTTTTATTATTTTAATGATTTGTTGAATAAAACTTTTATTGTATTAGAAGTTTATTATGAATATGCTTTAATAAATTTATAATACATTTATAAGACAATGTATCACCATCAATGGGGAGGATTTGGCATAAAGGGTGCGTTTTTTATGAATTATTTGATTGTGTGTTCTCTCTTAATAATTTTTTATTTTCAGCAAGTGATGCTAATGGAGACTCATTTTCTTACTCATGAAATCGCGTAGGATATGTTCTTGCACGTTAATCTTATTTTTCAATGGATAAGTCTTGGATTCGAATGTAAAGAAACACATCGGAGTATTTGCTTGGCCTAAATCAATTTCTAGATTTTGCATTCAACAATGGAGCTATTTGAGATGAAATTAAATCGTCCTAAATGTGATTTAGGAAAGTGGAAAACTACAAATATATTGTTTTACCATTTGATCAACAAGTCATTCCCGCACGAATTATATCATTTGGGTTATGCAGGGAGAAATGAATATGTTTCCTGATTCGAGAATCATAGAGACCACTCAGGCTACAGCAGCCATTGAAAATCTTTTAGAATTATTGGGTAATGAAGCATTCGGGGGCTTAAGGCATGATTGTTGTAACGCCCCGTAGCCGAAACAGACCAAAAAATAGTTTTTCAGAAAAATCTGCATGTGCTACCAACGGTGGCATAGCGGACCGTAGCCTTTCACGGTCCATCCTGCACAACTGTCGATGAGATCAGAAACATCCAAAAATTTCAGCGTAGAAAAATTAGTTAACTCTTGGAGTATGGACGGACTAATAAGTTACACGACGGTCCGTAGTTCGTGACCGTCGATCAAGACTCCTTCAACCACTCTCTGACAAGAGCTATGGACGAACAGCACGGTCCGTAGGTTGAAAATTTGCAGATAGTTAAGGGGAAATTAAGTTGGGTAATGATCATAACTTTTAGGACTAAATTTATTAGGTGTCCGATGACAAACCCACAGATACATAATTGAAATTTTTTTACATAGCCACCGACCTTGCTAAAATCAAACCTCTGAGTAAATAGTTATGCCCATTTTAGTAAAGGCCTGTCGATTAGGCCCTCACAATGGACCCAACGAAGGGGCATCGGGAACACGATGGACCGTCAGTTCTAGACGTTGTTTTGTCCGACGCCACCTTTTTTAGGGGTTTTTTTTGACTTTTCCCACTCCATCTCAATCCTAAGTTACATTGTTTTTACCCTAAATAATCAAATTTATTCAATTTACGTCTATAAACATAATTAAAATATATCTAAATCAAATTATTAAATAAAAAGTTAGAAAACTTAAAGCAAGAAAGGAGAAAAAGCTCAAGAACCCTTGTTCAAGAACAAAACAAGTATCCAGTAGTTCTAACCACAAAGATTTATTATTTTTCCGTTGATTTTATAACAGGTAAGAGGGATTTCACTAGTGGGTTCCTTTCACCCATTAGGTCCCTAGTTTGAAGTCAAATTCTTATTCAGATATCATGATTAAACCTAAGGTTTCTAGAACTTTGTTAGAACCTCATGAATTTATTAAATATATTTTCCAAATCATATTATGATGTTATTTTTCAGATTATCGCACGAATTTCAGAACCCTAGCTTTGTATTTCTTTAATTCTTTAATTACACATGCTAGGTCACATATTTCAGACACTTCAGATATACATGCCTCAGTTATAAATGCATAATTAAAAGATTATTTGTTTTATTCTCAGTTTGCATGTTAAGTTTCGAGCTATCAAGTATTTACAGAAACTCAAACTTAATCAATAAATTTACAGAATCCATTGGAGTAACATTATACCGAGTTTGACTAGGGTTTAGCATACCCAAATAGTCCTAGAACTACTAGTCAAGTAGGTTGTAAGTCCCCTGTGTTGGCAATAAGCTTAGTGATCACACCAGCATGGCTTTATACCATTGGCAGGTTAATATAGGGTCCTCCCAATGTGGTGTATGCTTCGGAATCCACATTTTGCTCATGTGGTTTTATTATCAGTTATTAGTAGCTCTCATTGATGAGTCAGACTTTCTGCATTGAACTTTTATTAGTAAATTCAGTATTCAGTTTTAGCATGTTATAAATTGGTCTTTGCATCCGGTTAGCTCAGAATTCAGTTTATCATGTCAAATTATTATACTTGATTTTATTCTTGTTTAGTTATGTTTTATTTCAACTTTACTCTATCATACATTTTGAATACCTTTCAAATACAGACGCATACATGCGCTACATATTCTGTTGATTTAGGTTAAGGTTCTAAGCATCCAGATCACGCATAGATCAATTTTTGATCTCCAGTTCAGCAGATTCAGTGGAGAGTCCTCATTCTACGAGAACAGTAGTCATAAGTTTCATTTCAATCTTTAGTCATTTAGTTTCACTTTTTGCTAGATTTAGCTGGGGGCTTGTCCAAGTATTTCTAGTCCAAGTTAGAGGCTGAATTCAGACATAATAACATTTTTCTTAGTATTGAGTTAATATCTCCTTTGTATTAAACTCATTGTTTTCAAATATGTCATTTATAGAATATGGGTATTTCCCATCTATTCAGATTTAATTGTGATTTATCTCTCGCATCAGTTTATTATCTTTACTATGCGCATGATAATGAAAGGAAAGTTAGCTTGGGATAACTAGTTGTCCAAGGTAGCGTGTCCGCGTCTCAAGGTAGCTCGCGGCGTGACAATTTCAGTAACTGGTAGTGATAGGTGAGATTGTCACGCCCCGAGCTACCCCTAAGTTGCGGACAATGAACCTAGGACCACAAGTGATCAAAGCTTACCCTGTTGGCATGATCATGAGCATACTAAAGATAATAAACTAAAGCGGAAGCTAAATCTTAATTTAATCTGAATAGATATGGAATACTCATACTCTATGACTGAGATTTTTCAAAACAATGAGTTTAATACAAAGGAGATATTAACTCAATACTAAGCTAAATCTTACTATGTCTGAAATAAGCTTCTAACTTGGACTAGTAATACTGGGACAAGCCCCCAACTAAATCCAGAACATAGTGAATCTAAATGACTAAAGACTTAAATGACACTCATGACTATTGTCCTCAGTGAATGAGGACTCACCACTGAACATGCTGAACTGGAGATTAAAAATTGATCTATGCGTGATCTGGATGCTTAGAACGTGAACCTACATCACGAGAAGATGTAGCGCATGTATGCGTCTATATTTGAAAGGTATTGAGCATGTGGGATAGAGTAAAGTTGAGATAAAACAAAACTAAGCAAGGGTAAAAGAAAGTATAATAATTTGACATGATAAGTTGAATTCTAAGCTAACTGGATGCAATAACCAATTTATAATATGCTGAAACTTAATACTGAATATACTGATAAAATGTCAATGCAGAGAGTCTGACAGAACTATAGGAGCTACTAATAACCGATAATAAAACAACATAAGCTAAATATGGAGTCCGATGTATGCGTCTTATCGAGAGGACAAAATATATCCGACCAAAGGTATAAAAGCATGATGGGGTGATTACTTAACTCATTGCCCATAGAGGGGACTTACAACCTACTTGGCTAGTAGTTCTTGGACTATTGGGTACGCTAAACCCTAGTCTAACTCGGTATTATTCTACTCCTAATCAATTTTATAAATTAATCGATTATATCTGAATTTCTGTAAATACTGGATAGCTCGAAACTTAACATGTAAACAGGGAATGCAACAATTAATCTTGTAATTATGCACTTATAACTGAGGCATGTATATCTAAAGTGTCTAAAATATATGACCTAGCATGTGTAATTCAAGAACTTAAGAAATACAAATTTAGGGTTCCAAAATTTATGCTATTATCTGAGTAATAACATGATAATCTGATTTGGAACATATATTTAATAAATTCATGAAGTTATATCAAAGTTGTAGTAACCTTAGGTTTAATCATGATAAGAGAATCAAAAACTGACTAAAACTAAGGACCGAATGGGTAAAATGAACCCACTAGTAAAATAGCATATACCTGGTGATGAAATACACAGAAAAATACTTAAGTTTTGGGGCTCCAAAAATGCTGGAGCTTGTGGCATTCTTGAACTAGGTTTTTGAGCTTCTTTCTCCTCTCTTGGTTCTAATTTTCTAAGTTTTGATATAATTATTTTACTTGGATATGTTTCAATTATATTTCTAGGCCTAAACTGACTAAAATCTGATGATTTAGGGTCAAAACGACGTAACTTAGGGTTTAAATGGAGTGGGAAAGGTCAAAAAGACCCCTAGGAAGATTGATGTCGGGCCTCACGACGGCCAGGACTAACGGTCTGTCATGCGCCTGACGCCTTGTCGTTGGGTCTGTCGTGAGGGCCTGTTCGACAGGCCATTACGAAAATGGGCATGAAATTTTACTGGGAGGTATGATTTTAGCAAAGTCGCTTGCTATGGAAAGATAATTCAATTATCTATCTGTGGGTAGGTCATGGGAGACCTAATTCATTATGTGCTAAGTTTTATGATCCTTTTAACTTTACCCATCAGCATTTCCCTTTAACTGGCTGCAAATTTTCCACTTACGGTCATACCTACGGACTTTAGGTTCACCTACAAACCTTGCTGGTAATCCATAGCTCTTGTAAGAGAGTGGATGAAGGGAGTCTTGATCGAAGGTCACAGACTACGGACCGTCGTTTTACCTACGGACTGTAAGTCGGTTCGTCGTCCAAGACATAACCAATTTTTGTAGGCTGAAATTTTTAAGAGTTTCTTATCCCATCGACGGTTGTGCAGGACGGACTGTGGTTCAAGCTACGGTCCGTCGATGTCACCATTTGTAGCATCTGCAGATTTTTTCAGAAAAACTAATTTTTGGTCTGATTTGGCTACGGGGTGTTACAAAAATAGCGGCCCACACCTACCTTTACTACAAACATCAGAAGTTTCTTAGATCTAGTAGGTTATTACAGAAGGTTTGTGGATGGATTTTCAACCATAGACTTACCATTGACTAGGTTGATTTAGGTGATGGTAAGTTGATTGTGAGAAACGCTTCGCGGAATTGAAAACAAGATTGACTACAGCTCCTGTCTTTACTGTACCCGATGGTTTAGATGGTTATGTGATCTATTCTGGATGCATCCTGAGTTGGCCTAGGTTGTGTGTTGATGAGCAAGGTAAGGTTATAGCTTATCCCTCTATGAAGCTTAAGGCGAATGAGAAGAACTATCCAACTCATGACCTCGAGCTTGCAGCAGTGGCGTTTGCACTCAAGATCTGTAGACACTACGTGTGTGGTGTTCATGGATATATGTTCACTTACCATAAGACCCTTCAGTATGTGTTCACCCAGAAAGAGTTGAATCTTCCCCAGAGGAGATTGCTTGAATTTCTTATGGATTATGTTATGAGTGTGCATTACTATCTTGGTAAGGCAAATGTAGTAGTAGATGCTCTTAGTAGATTATCCATGTTGAGGAAGAAAAGAATGAGCTAGTGAAGGATGTTCACAGGCTTGTTTGCTTGGGAGTTTTCCTTATGAGCATATCAGATAGCGGTGTAACAGTTCATAATGGGGCAAAATTGTCTTTGTTAGTGGAGGTTAAGGAAAAGCAAGACAGTGACCCAATCTTCCTTGAACTTAAGGGTGCAGTTCATAATCAGAGAGTGGAGGTTTTCTCCAATAGAGGAGATGGTTTACGTCGCAACCAGGGTAGATTGTGTGTTCCTGATGTGGGCGAGTTGAGACAAAAAATTCTTCCAGAAGCCCATATATCTAGGTATTCTAGTCATCCAGGTGACACTAAGATGTATCGCGATCTACAAGAAGTCTATTGGTTGAATGTCATGAAGAGGGATATAGAAGATTTAGTGAGTAAGCACCCTAATTGCAAGTAAGTCAAGGTGGAATATCGGAAACCAGGAAGTATTACTCAAGAGATCAATATTCCTACTTTAAAGTTAAATGTAATCAATATTTATTTCATTACAGAGTTACCTTGTACTCGCAGACAGCATGCCTCTATTTGGGTGATAGTTTATAGGATGACTTAGTCTTCTCGCTATTAGCAGTCAAGACTACTGATTCGAGGGAGGACTATGCAAAGCTTTACATAAATTAAATTGTGAGGTTGCATGGGTTCCTTTGTCTACATCTTAGATAGAGGTCCTCAGCTTACCTCTCCTTTCAGGAAGTCATTTCATAAACGTCTTGGTACTCAATTTAACCTTAGTACAACATTTCATCAATAGACGGATTGGAAGGTAGAGCGTACCATTCAGAACTTAGAGGACATGTTGAGAGACTGTGAGATCGATTTCAAAGGTATTGGGATGATAACCTTCCTCTTATTAAGTTTGCCTACATTGATAGCTACTATTCCAGCATTCAAATGACCCCTTATGAGGATTTATGTGGGCGTAGATGTAGATCTCCTATTGGTTGGTTTTGAAGTAGGTGAAGAAGACTTTATAGGGCCAGATTCAGTCCTTTATGCTATGGAGAAAGTGCAACTCATTGGAGATAGAATTAAGACAGTACAAAGTCGGCAAAATTCTTATGCAGATGTTAGGAAAAGGTAACTAGAGTTCCAAGTTGACGATTGGATTTTTCATAAAGTCTCACCTATGAAAGGGGTGATGATATTTGGAAAGAAAAGGAAGCTCAGTCGTAGATATGTAGGCCATTACAAGATCTTGAAAAGGGTTGGCAAAGGTAGCATATGAGTTAGAGTTGCAAGCAGAATTAGCAGCAGTGCATCTGGTCTTCCAGATCTTACTCTTGAAGAAGTGTGTGAGTGATCCAGCCTTTAAAGTTTCATTAGAGAGTATGGTGGTGAAAGATAGTCCATCTTATGAGGATGTACAATTTTAGATTCTTGATCGTCAAGTTAGAAGGTTGAGGAACAAAGAAGTTGCTTCAGTCATGGTTTTGTGGAGTAGTCAGTCCGTAGAGAGAGAAACTTGGGAAGTGGAAACAACCTTAAAATCCAAGTATCCTTACCTTTTTCCTTCCGATTTCACTTCAGCTTGAGGTAATAGGTCCTCTTCAGTTTTATAGTCATTCATTCGTAAATATAGTTTTAGAATCATGTTCCCCCAGTTTGTACTTGCATTTTTAGCATAATTGCATATACTCAGAACTCAATTCAGTCACAAACTCAGTTCTCAGTGTTTAGTAGTGGGGTTTGAAGCTCTCTCCCTCTATTTCACCTAGTTTAGTCTTCATTGGAGGACGAATGTTCCCAAGGGGGAGATAATGTAACACCCAAAAGCCAAAACAGACCAAAAAATTAGTTTTTTGAGAAAACTCTTTAGGTTCTACTAACTGTGGAATCGAAAGACCATATCCTGAACCACGGTTCGTCCTGCAGAAGCGTCGATGGTTTCAGAAACTCTCAAAAATTTCAGCCCAAAAAATTGGTTAAGTCTTGGACGACAGATAACTTACGAACCGTAAGTCAGACGACGGTCTTAGTCCGTGATCGTCGATCTAGACTCCATTCAACCACTATTTTACAAGATATATGGATTACCAGCATGGTCCGTAGGTGGAAAATTTGTAGATTGTTAAGGGGAAATGCAGTTGGGTCAACTTCAAATGATCCTAACTCTTAGAACAAAATTAATTAGGTTGCTCATGACCTACCCACATATACATAATCCAATTATCTTTCCATAGCCACCAATCTTTCAAAAATTATACCTCCGAGTAAAAAGTTACGCCCATTTAAGTAAAGGCATGTAGAGCAGGCCCTATCGATAGACCCAACGACGGGGCATTGGGAAGACGACGGACCGTCAGTCCTTGCTGTTGTTTTTCCAAACATCAACTTTCCTAGGGTTCTTTTTGAACTTTTTCACTCCGTTTAAACCCTAAGTTACTTCGTTTTGACCCTAAACATGTCTATGTCAATTCATTAAATGAAAAAGCTAGAAAACTAGAAGCAAGAAAGGAGAAAAAGCTCAATAACCCTAGTTCAAGAACAAAACAAGTGTCCAATAGTTCCATCCACAAAGCTTAAGTATTTTTCCGTGGATTTCATCACAGGTATGTGGGATTTCACAAGTGGGTTCCTTTCGCCCATTGGGTCTCCAATTTTCTGTCAAATTCTTGATTCGCATATCATTAATAAACCTAGGGTTTCTAGAACATTGTTAGAACTTCATGAACTTATTAAATATATGTTCCAAAAAAGATTATCATGTTATTATTGAGATTATCGCATGAATTTCAGAACCCTAGCTTTGTTTTTCTTTAGATCTCACATGCTAGGTAAGATAATTCAGACACTTCAGATATACATGCCTCAGTTATAAATGCATAATCATCAGATTAATTGTTGCATTCAAAGTTTGCATGTTGTGTTTTAAGCTATTCTGTATTTATAGAAACTCAGACTTAATCAGTAAATTTACAGAATCCACGGGAGTAGACTAATACAAAGTTGGACAAGGGTTTAGCATACCCAAATTGTCTCAAAACTACTAGTCAAGTAGGTTGTAAGTCCCCTATGGGCAATCAATTCAGTGATCACGCCAGCATGCCTTTATACCTTTGGGAGGTCATATTGGGTCCTCTCGATTGGGCGTATACATCGGACTCCATATTTAGCTCATATGGTTTTTTTGTCGGTTATCAGTAGCTCCCACAGATCAGTCAGACTCTCTGAACTGACCATTTATCAGTAAATTCCGTATTCAATTTTAGCATGTTATAAATTGGTCATTGCATCCAGTTATCTCAGAATTCAATTTATCATGTAAGATTATGATACTTGCTTTTACGCTTTTTCAGCTATGTTTTGTTTCAGCTTTACTCTATTCTGCTTGCTCAATACCTTTCAAGCACTGACGCATAAATGCGCTACATCTTCTCGTGATATAGGTTCATGTTCTTAGCATCCAGATCATGCATAGATCAATATTCCATCCCCAGTTCACCAGATTCAGTGGTGAGTCCTCATTCTCCGTGGACTATAGTCATGAGTATCATTTTAATCTTTAGTCAATTAGTTTCAGTTTTTGCTAGATTTAGCTGGGGGCTTGTCCAAATATTTCTAGTCCAGTTTTGAGGCTTATTTCAGATATAGTTAGACTTATCTTAGTATTGAGTTAATATTTCCTTTGTATTAAACTCATTGTTTACAAATATCTCATTTATCGATTATGAGTATTTCCCATCTTTTCAGATTTAATTATGATTTAGCTTCCGCATCAATTTTTTTTTTAGTATGCTCATGATCATGCGTATGTTCTATGTCCGCGTCTCGGGCGTAGCTCGGGGTGTGACAAGGGTGTTAATTTAGGTCCATTACCGGTAGTGGAAGAGGAAGAAACTTTACATGATACACGTGCTTTAAATAATAAAATTTTATTTGAGTTTCTCAAAGATGGAAGTCCAGAATTCTATGAAGGCTCCAACTACTCAAAGTTTGAATTTTTGTTACAGATTTATCACATTAAGTGTTTGTCTGGATTAAGTGCTAAGCGAATGACTATGATCCTTGATCTACTTAGGGATGCATTTAAATTTGCAATGATCCGTGATTCTATTTATGAGGCCAAGAAAATGATAAATAAGTTGTGTCTTGATTATATCGAAATAGATTATTGTCCGAATGATTGCATAGTATATTTGGAAGATGATGTTAACTCCGAGACATTTAAGTATAATCACACTTCTAGATGGAAGATAGAGAAGAAGAGCAATAGTAATCATAAACCAATAAAAAGTTAGAAGAAAAACAAGAAGCAAAAGAATAAGCCTGCAAAAATTTAAGGATACTTTCCCTTAAAATCAAGATTGCAAAGATGTTCACGTATTGTAAAATTGCAAAGTATCAGAGATGGCATGCAGAGGATGCTAACTTTGATGGAACCCTACATCATCCTAGAGATGGTGAGTCATGGAAGAACTATGGTACAACTTCTCCCTAATTTTCTTTTGATCCTCGAAATGTACGATTAGTCATACGTAGTGATGGTTCAATCCTTTTCTAACAATGAACACTATTCATAGCATTTGGCTGGTTATTTTGGTCCCATACAGCCTTCCTCCATGGTTATGTCTAGAACAAGCAAATTCCATACTCTCAATGATTATTCCAGGTCCATGTGCACAAGGAAATAACATAGATGTATACCTCCAACACCTTATTATGGGATTGAAAGAGTTGTGGAGTGATGGTGTTGACACTTTTGACTAATCAAAGAATTTAGAATGCGAGCGACTTTTATGTGGACAACTAGCGAGTTTTCTTGACATGATAACATATCTGGTTGGAATACACATACTGGTCTTACATGTCCCTCTTGTAATTTTGATGCAGAACCTTGTCGGTTTACTCATAGTGGAAAATATTGTTTTATTGGCCATCACCAATTTTTATCTAAAAATAAAAAATATAGAATGATGTGGCATCGTTTTGATGGAACTCTAGAAGAAAGGCTCGTCCAAAGAAGTTATCGGGATAAAAAAAAATTTCAACAGGTGAAAGATATGAATATCACATTTGGAAGACCAGTAAATTTAAATTGTAAAAAAAAATGAAACAAGAAAAGAAATGATGATGATGGTGGAACTCAACAATGGAGAAAAAAAGTATCTTCTTTGATCTTCCATATTAGGAGTCTATTTTTTTGCACCACAATTTAGATGATATATATAATTAAAAGAATGTGTTTGACAAACTCATATATACCTTGCTAAATGATAAAAAAAATCAAAGGATCATATTAAGGCTCAAAAAGATCTACAAGTCATGGGTATATGGAGTGATCTATCGACGGATGAGAATGGTAAATGTTGGGTTGGTGCATTTACTATTCCAAAATAAGAAGAAGTAGGCCTTCCTCAGGACTTTAAATAATATCTTAGTGCTATATGGTTATGCAAGTAATGTATCCAGTTGCATTGATTTGGATAAAAAAAAACAATCTTTGAATTAAAGAGTCATGATTGTCATATCCTCATCCAACAGTTGTTAGCGATAGCAATTAAAAATGTTCTTACCAATAAGGTCATTGCAACTCCTTTAGAGTTATCCTCCTTTTTTAGGCAGCTTTGTATGAAGAGCTTAACCATCTCTGATCTAGAAAAGATACAAAATAGAATTGTGTAAACCTTCAGTCATCTAGAGATAATGTTTACCCCATAATTTTTTACTTTAATAATTCATCTGACTATCCATGTAGTAGATGAAGTAAAAATAGGTGGGCCTGTAGATTATCACTGGATGTATTTTGTTGAAAGGTAAAAAATTTTGTTTTCAAAATTGTTGAGTTGATCTGGAATAGAATTTAAATATTTTCTAAAGCTTCATTATTTTGATCCTAGATTGTTAGGTCTTGTTAAGTCTCTCATGCGGAACAAATCTTAGTCAGAAGGCTCAATAGTTGAGGGGCATACTGTTGAACAAGTTCTAACCTTTTAGTCTCATTATTTTGACAAAATTGAGTCAAGGTTGAATCGACCTAAGCGTGTAAACGATGAACCAAATAATAATGAAGCTTCTGGAAAGTCATCTATGTTTCCACAACAAGGTAAACCTATTGGAGGCTTTACAACAAAACCAATGACTACTTTAGAGAAATCTCAAGCTCATAGATATATGTATTTCTTAATTGCGCAGCAGTGAAGCCATTCATTGGGTAAGAAATTTAAAGTGATTTTGATTTTTAAGAAATGTGTAGAATAATAAGGTAAAAATTTAATATAGATATATAACAATTTTGTAGTGAATTCAGACAACACATCAAAAGAAGTACAAAAAGTCAAAGA
Organism: Solanum chmielewskii; assembly: GCA_027704785.1. Lineage (NCBI taxonomy): Eukaryota > Viridiplantae > Streptophyta > Magnoliopsida > Solanales > Solanaceae > Solanum > Solanum chmielewskii. The sequence goes on along the minus strand of JAKWIX010000318.1, from coordinate 13,775,192 downwards.
GTTTAGTAAAGATTTTACTGATTGGTTTCCTAAGCGAGCGAGTAAATAATTGTAGAATGTTTGTTTGGAACATATTTATTGTCAATGGAGTATCTCTAACAGATATATTATGTTTGTTTAGATTATGAACCCAGATATCGCAAACACTATCTCTGATGATCTGAAGTTTTAGCACAAGGTCCTACAGAAGATGCACGAATATTTGTTGGTTACAACATTAATGGATTGAAATTATAAACTTTATATAGAGAAAAAGGATCTGAATTTCAAAATAGTGCAGTTTTTCTCATCTCTAAAACATTATGCATTGCGTCTAGTGTAGATAGAAGTTCAAGACAAGCAGATCTACAATATTATGGAAAGTTAGAAGATATTATTGAGCTTAATTATTATGGCAGGTTCAATGTTATTCTTTTCAAGTGTCTGTGGGACGATACTACTCGAAATAGAGGGTGCAAAACAGATGCTTGAAAGTTTAATTGTGCTAATTTTTTTAAATTGATTCATACTGGTGATCCCGAGGATGATGATCCATATATTGAAGCATCACAAGTAAATATGGTCTACTATGTTGATGATGAGACTGATAAAGAATAGAGTGTCGCTGTACATCTAAAACCAAGATATTTGTTTGTAATGGGAGAGGTTGATGAAGAGGATCTGCCTAAGAAAGAGTCTTACCAACAACTAGAATTTAGACAATTTTTTTATGATGACTATGAGAATATCCAATTTGCAATAGAGGAGAAAATGAATGAATGAATGAAATAGAAAAGATTTGGACAATATTTTGCATTTTGAGCTATATTTTTTGAAGTTTTAAGTTCTTGACTCTTCTCTTTTATGTTTCTTGTATTTTGTCTTTGACGCTGTAATTTCTATAATATTTTGGTAGATGTTTCAGACTTATAAGAGGCCAGGCTTAGCTCCTGAAAGTAGTAGGATTAACTGGGCTTAGCTTAGATAAATGCTCTTTAAACTCATTCAATTGGCCACTATTTTTCTGCTTTTAGCTGCTGAATTTTTTTTGTAAAGTTGTTGTTTCTACTTTATTTTATGTACTATTTTTTTAATTTTTAAATGCTTAATTTGTGCGTTTTGAGCTGCTTTTTCTGCAGATTTGTTTTTTTTTTGTTTAAGGTTCTTACTATTTGTTATGGTTAAGATGTACTATCTACAAGTTATCAGTTGTTATTTTTGAACAATCAATTAATATTAAATTCAATGTGATAGAAGTGACTTTTTTTGATTTAAAATGTATTTAAGTAGTAATACTAATAAAATTGACAACGATTGAATAATAGTGATGTTAATGAAGATTATATGAATACTGTAATATTTTCTGAATAACTTAGAAGCTCAACCTAATGTAATTTAAAGAAGAAAGGTAAAAATTGGGGTTCAAGACTTGTCCCTCTTTAACCATAGACAATGAAAGAGATTTTTGGCAAAGAAGTTGACACTGTAACTAATTCTGTCACGACCATAAGCATTGAAATGAAGTGAAAGACTAATGTGAAAACTCCTACATATCCCAAACAACAGGAGTAAGTTTAGTAGAATTCAAGAGTAGATCATTGATTATTGGTAGTGAGCTTGACTCTCAAACTAAATGTCCCAATTATTTGTTTTGAAAAAAGTTCTACGTTGCATTATGTCTCTTGCATTTGCATGTAGGTTATGCTTCGTGTAAAGTCTAACCTATGTACCAATTAGAAATGTTTAGTAAAAAATGCACATTTACATATTATATTTTTAAAAGAAATTTAAAAATACCATGCAGTTTTCCTATATATATTTTAAAAATAAATAAATGATAAGGCATTGCGAGATATCTCATTAATAACAAATGTGCTATGCAAGCAACTTTTAACATATCATGCAACAAATATGTAGATTTGAAAATAATAATATACTTAAGAAATTGTGAGATGTCTCTTTAATGATTGATTGTTAAAATGTCTTATTAGATGCAGACTAAACCAATATGTCCTATTTGTGGGCGGATGTACATAATATGTTCTCTTTTAGGGTTAATAAACCCAATGAATTTTACTTTAGGGTGTATACACCCACTGCATTCTATTTTAGGGTAGACAAACTTAATGTATCCTAATAATTACGACTTGATAAACCCAATATGTCATATATTACTGTTGACAAACCCATTATGTCATATGTCAAGATGGACAAACCCAATATCTTCTATATTATAATAGAGAAACCCAATATGTCCTACTTCATGTGGATGAATCCAACATATTCTATTTTAGGGTGGACGGCTCCAATGCATCCTATTTTAGGGTGGATGAACCCAATATATCCTTTTCAGCATTGAGGTACCCGAGATGTCCTCATTTATGGTGGACTTACCTGATATATCTTATTTTGTGGTGGATTAAACCAATACATCCTTTTTAGAGTGGAAAAACTTGTCATCTTGTTGACTTAGTAATATCAATTGATGCTATGCAGAAGACTTGGTGCAATTTCTTTGCAATAGCAAACATGGATAATCTAATATGGAGGGTTTGTAGTGCCTTTGCATTATCTTTTATATTTTTGCAATATTTATTTCCATGGTGCGGTGAATTTTGTAGTAGAAAACACTAATTTTGCACTATTTGTACTAGTTCATATGGTGTCCATAATTTATGAGCTTCAACATCGATAAACCTTTGTGCCATGTAAAATCTGGTTGTCAATGAAATTTATGTATTTTAAATTTGATTCTTGTGGTTGTTGCACAATCTGGACCTTGCGAATTCTTAGCTTGTTGTTGAGCTTTGTGGTGTTATTTTTCAAGGATAAAAAAATTAGCCTCTACATTACTCATAGGAAAATATGTTAGTATAAAACAAAATTAGTACTTTGCATTAAACCATGAAGCTTTTGCATTGAATCTGCATTTTTTTCTTGCTCTACCATTGATGAAATTTGAGGATTAAAATATTCATTGCGATCTTAACTTCTTTATTTTACAAATAATTAAGGGTTATCTACAAACAGTACCAGTCTTGCTTTTTGGGAAAATTGATTTTTTATTATACTATGTCAAGACCCCATTTATCGAATCATGATGAAACCTACATTAATCACAAGTTAATAAGACAACCTGTAAACCAGAAAAACAAGTAAAAATTATAAAGATAGAAAATTACGAAAGTAGTAAATAAACATCAAAATAACAATAGGCAGAAGCAAACTAAAATATTTACGATAGATCCATCCTAGAACATGGAAGTTACAATCATGAAGCTATCAAAACAAAATCGTAGAAGTTCAAAATGTGGAAAGACAAAGCTTGTCTCAAAATGCAAAAGACTAGCTGCACAAAATATAAAAGGAGACAGGTATGTCCCATACACCTTATGCCCACCATAAGTTCTGATCAATAGCTGCAACGAGCTTGAATGATTACCACCGATAACAAGTGCCCGGACCTGCATCAAGAAACGAATGCATGGTGTAGCATGGGTAACAGAACAACACATAATTAGTAGGCGTCATAGCATTATAGAGAAAGAAAGGTAAAAACAATATTAGTAGATATAGAAATAAACAGAGGTCAGAGATTAGTAAATAATTGTACAACTAAACAAACCCTAACTCGATCCCATTAGCAAAGATAGTAACTAGATTCCTTTTTAAATATTCTATGTTTTTCTACTTAATATTTGTAACAAAATGTGATATTGAAAGATGGTAATGTCTTCATCCTGTTGTCTAGGAAATGTGTACTCTTAAGGATCAAATATACATTCCTCTTCAAAGATTTGTCACATTAATATGACACCAAAGTAATGTATGCGATTTCCAGGTGGGCATTGTATTAACTAGGAAGAAAGGTCCAAACCGGGAAAACAAGATACCTACACGTTAAAGAAGAACTTGTCGTATCATTAGGTGAATAAAAAAATGGATGTCCACTAAAAAAGACCATCTCTTCAAGAGTTGTGTCAACAAAATTTACGGTGACCGTTACTTAAAGAAATCCAAGCAAGCCTAGAATGCAAATTTTAAATAATTTTTCTCAAAAGAGTACAATATAATATTCTTTAGAATAAGTAGTATATACGAAACCTCTCAATGAAGGCTCCCATGGGTATACTTAATGGGCTTAAAAAGTTTATTATGTCGATCCTAAATACCGTTACAGTTTTCTCTTGTCAGGACAATAATTGGAAAATTGAGCTCTACACTTGCCAAAATTCCACAGGGTCACGATTGTCAAGAATTTGGTTGACACCAAACTTTAGGAGACAATATGTATTAGTAAATATCCATATTTCTTAATGTAAGATTATAGATCAAGATTTCTTCAATAGCTAGATATCTCGTTTTCCTAATGTGTACCTCCTTTTCCTAATTAAGACAATGCCTACTTGGAAACTTACCATGTTTGTTTGGTTGCACAATACACTGACTAATTGTTCAGAAGCATGTAACTTTGATCTCTTATATGCTCATTTTCTTTTCCAAGTGATGATGAAATTACCCTCTTGCCATTTAACATTTTTTCACTACAGAAACCCACATGTGCTTCTTCATGACCAACCCTACACAATATAAAAAAAATGAATTTCAAATAAGATTACAAAAAACATGGAGAGGACTATGTATGAACAAGATATACATGTAGTAACAAAGATAATTAAATGTAATAACATGCTAATGAAAGAATCAATATATCCTTTAGTTAGAGCCCACATCCAATACCATTAGTGAAGAAACTTATCCCCTAGAACAAGAACCAGGTTATTGTAAGTTGGTTTTAAGTCAGAACACAAACACTTGTTAAATTAAAAACCTTCCTCAATCAAGGATGGAAAAAGCTCGTTTTATTAATTCAACTAGATGATTTTATGATTATAACTCAATAATCAATAACCTCATAACTACAACAACTCTCGATTAATTATAATTGACTACATCTACTCTCAAAAGGCCAAACCCACCTTTTGTTACAAACCTCACCAAAAATCAACTCTACAAGAAGTCAAACCCACTTCTTGTATAAAAAACGTAACTAACAACTCAACAATGAATCAAGAAAATATTTTTACACGTTCAAAAATTTTGTAAATCAAGAACTTCTTTAACTTGGCAACACTATCGATCTCAAAGGCTTTTAGAGAATATCTCTCGCTTTTCTCTCTATATAAAATTCGTGTTTTTCTCTTCTGCGTATGATCTCCCTTTAAAGATATTCCCTGCAGTATTCTCGCGTCTTGAGTCCTTATCAAATAAGGTAAGGAAATTGTAATTGTAGTTAAACAAGAAGTATTGATTTTACCTTTTGTTGTACAATCTTTTTTATATACAACTTCCGTACTTCATAAAATATTAAGGTTTTGTTATTTGTATCAACTTGTATCTTCAACATCTTTAGCACTTGTAGATTTAATTGATTTTTCTTGCAATAATTAATAGTGATAACTGCAATACTGGCTGCGTCAATTGGCTACGACAATTATTTTTATTTCTTGTCTATCATCAAAATACAAGATTCTATCATATTACCCCTTTTTGATGAAGAAAAATCTGTCTGATGCACCATATAATAATCTTTCCCCTTTTGACAAATCAAAAAGAGTCCAATAAAAGCTAAAAAAAAAGAGATAACATCCACAGCAACAATTGATGCTCAGCCAGTTGAGCAAAAAAAATGTTCTGGCAACACAAAGAGGAATATCAACACAGAGTTAAGTAATCAAAAGAACCAAGTGCAGATAAGATGCGTTTCAAGTTGAAGATTGACTAGGCTTGGTAGAGGCAGAAGCAAGCATATCCAGTACTCTCTCAGCCCTTGCATTGTTAGCAAGCTGCTGCTGCACCAACTGATCTTTCCACCTGTTAATCTCAGCATTTGAAGTATGATGTTCAGCACGCAAATTCTGGTTTTCCATTTCAAGAGTGGCACATTTTTCTTCTGCCACTTTGAGTTCCCTGAGTAATTGAGCAACACGACCAGATGTACGTGGAGAAGCATTAGCAACCTTCTTCGAATCCATGGGCATGCCACAATAAGCAAGAATGGCTTGAATAAACATATCTGCACGAGTCAAAACACTTCCTTCTCCCAATGGTACTTCAAACACATTAAACACTCTAGTTAAAAGATTCCCAAATGCTAATTGATGAGAAGCAAGTTTAGGATCAACAATTCTAGAAAATTGTTTGGTTATCAATGTGGGCCAATCAATATGTTCTTTACATTCAAGAGCATTCATAAGTCTCATGTCCCTTAAAGAAGAAATGTCACATTGTTGACCCCTGGGTAACATTACCTTATGTACCTTCTCAAAGAGAAGCTTATGAACTGATCCCATGATACCTTTTAACACAAATTGTGCCCTAGAATTAACTCTTCCTTGAGAAAACTTAGCTGGAAGACTAGAATATTCATCAAAATCCAAATGATAATCATTAATATTCATAGATGGTATATGTAAAATTTCCCCATGTTTAGTTGTATCAAAAACAGTGTCAACTCCCTTCACACTAGAAGATACTACATCCCCTTCCAAGATTGTTAAATTTGTATAAAAATATACTACTTCTTGTTCATAAATCAAATTAGGTTTAAGAAATAGCTCCTCCCACCCCTGAAACCTTAGTAACTCACAGATTTGCTTGACTATGTCCATTGATAGAATATCGGGATGAAAAGTTCTACCCCTTAGCACTATTTTAGTTTTAAATTTTTTTTCCTTCAAACTTTGAGAATGTTATACACATGTCTTTTTGCCGCTTTTGACTTTGACTAAGGGGTTTCAAAATATTTACCCTCAGAGACATCATCAGATTCAGAATAAAGAACCATTGGAGAAATAGATGAGTGAACATGAGACATACCCAGACGACGACGCTTCCCACTGGATGTCATACGATCAGCTGGTTTGACTACATTTTCACTCCGAGTTAATGGTCTTTGCGGTCGAACTTGTTTGACTGCAATGTGTTTTTTTGGTCGTCATGGTTTTTTAGGGTGAAGTGTGCTTAGAAGGATGTCATCAGTGTTTAGGGAATGTGAGGATGGTGGTAGAAAAGAGTTAGGTAGGTTTTGAGGAATGGGTCTCTGAGATGGAGAAGAAGAGGGGTTTTTAATGGTAGTGGTTATGGGTGTTTCTGGGTTTGGTTGTAATGGAGATTCCGTGACTGGTGGTGGTGGTGATTTTATGATTTGTGGTGGTGAAGATTCTATGACAGGTGATGCAGACGATTTGTTTATGGGTTGATTTTCTTCCGCCTGAGAAAGTATTGTATCAATGGAATGGTTATCTTCCCCATGAGAAGATGCATTGTCAGATGAGTTTTCATCATCTGAGTAAGCAACAAGAGGATTAAATATGGTTATGAAAGAGGATTTTTCTGAAAAATGGAAGAAGAGAAGGAGTTGGTTGCTTGTTTGGAGGAAGTGCTTTATTGGGAACAGTTTTGGTGTTATCTTCTAGGGGTTTTAGTAATTATGAGGGATTGATACCGATGAGACGTGTTCTTTAACGGTTGCACCTTCTTTTAAGAGAAGTGGCATAGGAGGAGAAAGAGAAATAGTTTTTCCCTTTTTTTTATTTTTCTTGATTAGTGTAAAGCAGTTGTAGAACCAACTAGACATGACCTTGTTCTTATATCATGAGGACTTGGTAGGGAAATAATAAGTCCAAAAAGATGAGTCCTAGCGAAAGTCGATTTTTCTGAAATGATTCTCTTGCTAGTGCTTTGGTGAAAACATCCTCATCTTGATCCTTAATTTTGCAGAATGTCATTATTATGTTCCCTTTCTCGACATTATCACGAACGAAATGATGTCTAATATCCATGTGATTGGTATGTCTGTGTTGAACCTGTTTTTTTGCCATGTTCATAGCACTGGTATTATCACGAAGAATGGGAATACAACTGGTTTTTATACCAAAATCATTAAGCTGCTGTTTTATCCAAAGAAGTTGGGCACAACAAGAAGCAGCTGCCACATACTCAGCCACAACTGTGGATAAAGCAACCAAATTTTGTTTTCTAATTGCCCATGATATTAGACATGGTCCTAAGAATTGTGGCCTTCTAGAGGTACTTTTTCTATCTACCATATGTCCTACATAGTCTGCATCAGCAAATCCCATTAGATTTAATCAGTCTCAAGTTGGATACCAGAGAACCAGGTTCATTGTGCATTTTAGATATCTCAATATTCTTTTGACAACTTTTAGGTGTGATTCCTTGGGACAAGACAAAAAATGTGCGCATAGACCAACACTGAACACTATATCTGGTCTACTTGCATTAAGGTATAGGAGTGATCCAATCATACCTCTATATATCTAGTGTCATTTACTGGTGAATCTGGTTCATCTCTATCAAGCTTTGTTGTTGTTCCAATGGGTGTGTCGTTTGACTTAGCTTCGTTCATATCATATTTATTCAGTAATTCCTTGATGTATTTTTGTTGATGAATTGATGTGCCAGCTGAAGTTTGTTTAATTTGGAGTCCTAAAAAGAAGTTTAGTTCTCCCATCATACTCAGCTTAAATTCACTATTCATTAGTTGAGCAAATTCTACTCCAAGTGAGTCATTAGTTCCTCCAAATATGATATCATCTACATATACTTGAACTATGAACAGATCTTCACCTTATTTTCGAAGAAAAAATATATTATCACTTTTTCCTCTTGTGTATCCATGTGTGAGAAGAAAAGTGGACAATTGTTCATACCTTGCTCTAGGTGCTTTGTCTAGTTTGTATACATGATTAGGATACTTGGTATTTTCAAAACCAAGGGGGTTGTTTCACATACACCTCTTCTTGTAGATACAAATTTAAGAAGGCACTTTTGACATCCATCTGATAGAGTTTAAATTCCATGTGAGCAGCATATGCAATAAATATTATGATTGCTTCAATTCTTGCTACGGGTGCAAAAGTTTCATCGTAGTCTATCATTTTTTCTTGGTTATATCCCTATACAACTAGACTATCTTTGTTGCGTATGATTTTTCCTTGTTCATCGAGTTTATTTCTAAGCACCCACCTTGTCCTATTACCAATCTGTTTTGAGGTTTTAGACCCAAGTTCCATACTCTGCTTCTTTAAAACTGATTAAGTTCTTCTTGCATAGAACTAATCCAATCAGAGTCTAATAGTGCTTCCTTTATATTTTTTGACTCAATCAGGGATATGTAGGCAGAAATAACACACATGCTACGTTATTTGGATCTTATTGAGATGCACTGAGTTAAGCGGGGTAAGAATGTTTTGTAAAGGATGAGAACTTTGATGCTTCCAGCTGTGAGTTTGGACGTTTACTAGATCTTGAGATGCAGAAGGGCCAATTTCAGTAGCAGACTTATCTTCTATTTCAAATGTTTTATGAGAGGGTATAAATTCTTCTTCCATATTCTTGGTTCTGATGACCTTGAGCAGGTTGCTTCATTCTGTTCATCCTCTGAATTTCCTTCAACTACACTATTATTTTCATTAAAGACAACATTAAAACATTCTTCTACACTGTTTGTTCTGTTATTAAGTACCTTGTAGACTTTGCTTTGTGAAGAATAGCCCAGAAAAATTCCTTCATCACTCTTGGCATCAAATTTTCCCAAGTTGACTTTGTCATTGTTGTGTATAAAACATACACAACCAAAGGCCCTAAGAACTTCTAAATTTGGTATTGTTCCTTTTAAAAACTCATATGGTGTTTTCTTTAACACTAATCTGATCATACATCTGTTTATTAGATAACATCATGTGTTTACTGGTCCAGCCCAATAGGATTTTGGAAGTTTGCTTGAGATCAACATTGTTCTTGCAATATGTTCCAGTGTTTTATTTTTTCTCTCAACTACACCATTTTGTGGTGCTGTTCTAGGTGGTAAAAAGTTATGCTCAATCCCATTTGTAATAAAATATTGTAGAAATTGTGAGTTTTCAAAATCCAGCCCATGATCAGATCTGATGCTAATTACTTCTTTGTTGAATTTTTTCTGAACCAGCTTTGCAAAGATTTCAAACATAGTGAATGTTTCATCCTTTGTTGCAAGAAACAGTGTCCAAGTGAATCTTGAATAATCATCGACTATTAGAAAAACATATCTTCTCACCTCTGCTTTGTACATGCATTGGTCCACATAAATCCATGTGAATCAGTTCTAGTGGCTTGGTAGTACTGATTGTCAACTTTTGTTTGAAGTATGATCTAACCTGTTTTCCTTGAGTGCAGGTTCCACATACTTTATTGTTCCTGAAATTTTTGGTTGGCAGTCCCCTAACCAGCTCTTTAGATATGAGTTTATTTATTGTTGTCATGCTAATGTGCCTCTTGCATAGTAGAACCAGGTTCCCAGTCACTGAATTTATCACTCTGCATTCTCTTTCTGTAAAGAGTAAATTGTTTCCTTTATCTCATATTTGGGATACGCTCAATAGATTATGTTGTAGGCCATTCAAATAGTATACGTTTTCAATTGCATGAGTATCCATGGACCCAACCTTTCCAATTACCTGAATTTCCCCACTTTTTCCATTACTAAAGGCGACGTTTCCTCCTTTGATGTTTTTGAGTGAGCGGAAGCAACTTTTATGTCCAGTCATGTGTCTGGAACATGCACTATACAAGTAGCACTGTTGTTGCTTCGTTCTCACTATTCCCTGCAGTTTATTTCGGGGGTTAGATTTCGGTAACCATAGCCATTTTTATTTTTGCTTAAAAAATCGATGAATAAGATTTTTTCTGGCCCATCTGGGAAGAGATTTGACTATAGGGATTTGGTTTTGTTCATTGGTTTTATCATGATGAGGTTTTCTTAGAGAACTTAAGTTTTTGTCATGAGCAATCAATTTTCTTCGACAATCATAACTTTTATGCCCTACCAGCCACAGTGCATACATAGACAATCTATGTTGGAATTTTTTACTTGAGGACTAGTTCTGTCAAAACCTATCCCATGTCTCTCTGAAGTACGATTTTTGTGAATTTTGTCAACCAATATGGAGGACCTGGTCCATCTCATTCCATTCTCAGCTTCAGTTTTAGTCACAAGAAGCTCTTTGGTTAGCTCATCATTCCTTTTACTTACCAAGTCTAGGTTTTTACTTAGCTCAGTATTTTTGGATAATAAATGAACATTTAATTTTTCAAGCTTCTTGTTTTCTTCTCTTAGTCATGCATTGTCTTCCATTATTAATTCCCTTTTTGAATCTATGGTTTTATATGCATCGATAAGAGTGTACAGTAAAGATTCTAGCTCCCTTTTTGAGTATGAGTTTAAATTGTCTTGTATGTGATGAAGACTAAAATTTTCATTCATATCTTCTTCTTCTTTGTCCTCTTCAGACTCTAATCCAGCCATGAGTGCTAATATAGCTTCTTGTGATCTACAACTTTCCTTTTCTTCCTTGGTTTCCTCTGCTAATAGAACAAGAAAGTCATAATCATCTTTTTGTTCTAGTGCAAGAAGGGATTTGTTTTCTGTCTCATCATCCTCAGATTCTTCATCAGACGAATTCCCCATTGCTGCAACACTTTTTATTGAGATATTTGCCTCTTCTTGAGTTGTCATTCTTCTGTTTGAGGGAACAAACTTATCTTTCTTAATGTCATTTCCCTTCTCATAGTTTGTATTTTTCTGCTCTAAAACCCAAAGTGGACAGAATTTGATGAAGTGATCCGGACTTCCGCACTTATGACAAACCTGGTCATTAGTGTTTTCATTGGATTTTTGAGGAGTTTTCTTTTGGAATATTTGTCCTCTTTTCTGCATTCTGGTGAACCTTTTGGTTATAAGGGCAATATTTTCATCCTTAAAATCATCTAATGCAGTTGGCTTAAGAACCAGGTTCCTTTCCTTTCTTTTTCCTCCAATTTCCTTTTCTTGGTTTTTCTTGAGATTATATGTGATGAGATTACCAATCTACTTATCCATGGCTAGTGAATCTAGGTCGCTGGCTTCAGTGATAGCCTCGACTTTGCTTTCCCAAATTTCAGGAAGGACACTCAAGAGTTTCCTTACTGCCTTTCCATTGGGACTATCTCTCCCAAAAAGTACATCTTATTGATGATTGAAATGAACCTGCTATGTATGTCTTGTATAGTCTCTCCTTCTGCAATTCTGAATAGTTCATATTGTCTATTTAAGCTATCAATTTTGGACTTCTTGACTTGCGTTGTTCCTTCATGAGCAGTTTGTAGTGTTTCGGATATGGCTTTGGCATCTTGACAAGACGAGATTCGATTGTATTCGTCTGGTCCTATACCACAAATCAAAATTTTCTTGGCTTTGGCATTGTTTTGGATTGCAAGCTTGACTTCAGCATACCATTCTTTTGTTTTCTTTGGGAATCTGGTGATTCCATAAGTTGCAGTTTTCATAGGTAAAGTTGGTCCATCTAGAATTACTCCCCATAGATTAGGATTTTCGCACATAAGATGATCCATCATACGATTTTTCCACCACCCATAGTATTTCCCATTGAATAGTGGTGATCGTGTTTGTGAAGCTCCCACTTATGGGGTAGGTGGTGCTGCCATTGAGTCTTTTCATGGTGTGAATCTTTTATCGAAATGACATGCTCTGATACCAATTGAAGAAACCTATCCCCTAGAACAAGAACCAGGTTCTTGTAAGTTGGTTTTAAGTCACAACACAAACACTTGTTAAATTAAAAACCTTCCTCAATAAAGGAAGGAAAAACCTCGTTTTATTAACTCAACTAGATGATTCATTGATTACAACTCAATAATCAATGACCTCACCACTACAAAAAATCTCGATTAACTATAATCGACTACTTCTACTCTAAAAAGGCCAAACCCACCTTTATTTACAAACCTCACCAAAACCCAACTCTACAAGAAGCCAAACCCACTTCTTGTACAAATAATGTAACTAACAACTCAACAATGAATCAAGAAAATAGTTTTACACGTTCAAGACTTTCTAAATCAAGATCTTCTTGAACATAGCAACACTATTGATCTCAAAGGATTTTACTGAATGTCTCTCGCTTTTATCTCTATTTAAAAGTCGTGTTTTGCTCTTCTACGTAGGATCTCCGTTTATTGATTTTCCCTGGAGCATTCTCGCGTCTTGAGTGCTTATCAAATAAGGTAAGGAAATTATAATTGTAGTTAAACAAGGAGTACTGATTTTATATTTTATTATACAATCCTTTTTATATAGAACTTCCTTACTTAATAAAATATATTAAGTTTTCCTTATTTGAATCAACTTGTATCTTCAACATCTTTACCACTTGTACATTTAATTAATTTTTCTTGCAACAATTAATCGTGATGGCTGCAATACTGGCTGCGTCAATTGGCTACGACAATTATTTGCAGTTCTTTTCTATCATCAAAATATCAGATTCTATCAATAAGGATCATGTAGTGAAGAACGCTACAAAGGTTAGACAACTCGAGGAGATCTTTATCATCCTTGAGAGGTAATATCTCTCCCATTTAATTATTTAGTTTGATACGACTATATATTCTTTCCTAGTTATGATTCCAAAAAGGGAAGAAAAGTTTATAACCTACCTAGTAGTTTGCTTCAAGAGGAGAAACCTTTCCTGTGAAATAGAAGGTAAATAAAGAACTGAGGGGGTTTGGGACTGGGACAACGTTTCAGCTTTACAAAAAAAATGTAGATATAACACAATGTTATGAATCAGATCAACTAATTATGGCTTTCAGCTTCCCTGACTGCCGGTTGATGATAAAAATCAAGAGGGACATCGAGAACTAATCCGCTCTAGGACATTCTTATATTGTTAGCAGGTAATATTTGTTTCTTAAAAACCTACTTAACTGCAAATTTCATAATTTTTTTTCTGTGAACTCATTAGAAAAGAAATTCAAAAGTTAACAAACTTTTGATCAAACTTAAAGCTCATATTGTATTCTGGTTTGGTAATGAATAAGGATTTAAATGATATCAAAAAGCTTCACTTATCCTGTTTTGGCACATATAATCAATATTACCATATGAAAATAAAGGGGAACGTGGAAACACAAAGTAAAAGTTACATAAAGGTAAATCATAATTATCAAAAAAATGTTTCCATTATCATGTTGCTCACATGACAATATCACTAATAAATAACATTTTTTTTAGGAAACACATATCTAGTATATTCCAAGTATTATCCTATTAAATTATTTTCTTAAAATATTATTTGATCATATAATATCCAAACAGAAACACCTGCAGTACTCCTCCTTAAGGACTTTATAGAGGTAAATGACATAAAAATCCAATGGTATAATTCTAGTTTTTTTCCTGTCATTGTAAATAAAATAAATTTTTCTAATATAGTTTTGGGGCCATTGTAAAAAAAATAAGTTTTGCTAATATAGTTGTGGGACGTTGATATACAGCATAGATAACTATAACTGATATATAGTTTGACTATCAAATCTGGAACTTAGAACCTCACATTTTATAAAGGAAAAGGATATATTTTGCGTAAATTAGTTAATGATTCTCTTAATTTATCACTCTAATGATATATCCCTTATACTACACTTTAATAATATAACCCTTGTACTAAATTCATGCTTCTTATATTAGGAAATCATAATAGGTTTGTTGGCACCGCGCATATAATTGGTAGGCCATACAATAAGTTAAGAAGTTACTTGTTGATTCTACTCTTAATCGTGCAACTGAGCTCAAAGCAATAAGTTTCAATTTCTATTGAATGACATCTATGTGGAATGAGTAGGTGATGAGCAAGGATTGATTGATGACGCCACTCATTTGGTAAGGAATGAGATATAAAGATGAAATTCGAAGTGTAACGAGGGAATGTTGTTAGGCAAGACTCAATTTTAATCAGACACTAACCACCTGGGCCTGATTAATGCCCAGGTGGTATGGGTCAATCATTCCATGAGAACTATTATATCAAGAGATGGAGCTACCTGTTAGGTAGTAGAACCTGATTAATATATATAACTTTTTATTAATATTATATGTAACAAAAAATACTCTGATTTATTAAAATAAATATACCTTACCGCCGTGGGAGTTTACTCACGGGGTGTTACCACTAAATATTGTGTTTTCTCTTTCTCTCTCTAGATCTTTCATCTCTTTCTTTTGAAAGTTCTTGTGTTCTTCATTCATCTAGTGTGTGTGCGTGAATTCGATCCTAACATATGGTATCAGAGCTAAGGAGATTCAACACGATCATTGAAAATGGATTTTTCGATGCTTGGAATCAAGAAGTTTTATGGATCCGATTTAAGTTTCTTTAATATGCAGATCAAAGATTATCTGTACCAGAATGATCTTCATGAACCGTTGAACAGGGTGAAGCCAGAATCCTTGATGGAGGAGAAGGGGAAACTCAAAGATCGACAAACTCAAGGGTTGATACGGTTTACTCTGTCAAGAAACGTGGCGTTCAATATTGTGAAGGAGAATATTACGTCTGGTCTATTGAAGGCACTTTCAAACATGTATGAAAAACCATCGCCTATGAAAATGGTATATTTGATGCGTAGATTGTTCAATTTACAGATGTTGAGAATAGATCTGTTTCTGATTATATAAACGAGTTCAATATGATTGTGAGTCAATTCAATTCTGTGGATATTAATTTCTAAGATTAAATTAAGCCGTTGATTTTGATGTCATCTCTGCCCGAGTCTTGGGATACTGTTGTTGCTGCGATTAGCAGTTCCCATGGATTTGAGAAAGTGAAGTTTGATGAAATACGTGATGTTGTTCTTAGCAAAAGTATTCGCAAACGAGAAGTGGGAGATTCATCGGGCAGTGCTCTCAGCGTTGATTGAAGGGGGAGAAGTAAGACGAAAGGCCAAAATCAACATGGTCGATCAAAATCAAAGAATCGAGGAATATCCCTGAACAGATCAAACGTAACTTGTTAGAACTATGGAGAAAAAGGTCACTTTCGGATGAACTGTACAAAGCCAAAGAAGAAACAGAATCAGAAATTTTGAGATGACAATGATACTATAAATTCAGCAGAGGACATTGAAAATGCTATAATCCTTAGTGTAAACAGCCCGGTTGAATCATGTATTTTGGATTCTGGTGCATCTTTCCATTCATCTCCAAGAAAAAGTGGTTCCAAAATTTCAAATCTGGAAATTTTGGAAAAGTATATCTTGCTGACAATAAAGACTTAGAGATTGAAGTAAAGGGGGATGTTTGCATGAAGACAATCTCGGGAAACCAGAGGACATTGGAGGATGTCAGATATATTCCTGGAATCAATAAAAATTTGATCTCTGTTGGTCTGTTGGATAGCACTAGATATGCAGCAGAGTTTGGGAAAGGTTCGTGGAAGATCGTGAAAGGTGCTATGGTAGTACCTCTTAGCACCAAATATGGAACCTTGTACACCACTGCAGGGTGTATAAACATGGCCGCTGTTGCTGAAGGTGTTTCCGATTCATATCTGTGGCACAACATACTTGGACACATGAGTACTAAAGGAATGAAGATGTTGGTTGCAAAATGAGCATTAGAGTGTCTGAAGTCTGTTGATACGGGTCTGTGCGAGAGTTGTGTTATGGCCAAACACAAAAGAGTAAGCATCACAAAGACTCCTAGAGAGACAAAGAAAGTGCGGCTGGAAATAGTCTATACAGATGTTTGGGGACCATCTCCAGTATCATCACTTGGAGTATCCAAATTCTATGTTACCTTCATTGATGATTTCAGCAGGAAGGTATGGGTTACTTCTTGAAGCATAAGTCAAATGTGTTTGCAACTTTCAAGAAGTGGAAAGCTGAAGTTGAGAATCAGATCGGTTTGAAAGTCAAATGCCTAAGGTTTGACAACGGAGGAGAGTATGACAAATCAGAGTTCAAGGCATTATGTGCAACTGACGGAATAAGATTTATGAGAACAGTTCCAAGTAAGGCAAGGCAGAATGGAATTTCAGAGAGGATGAACAGAATATTGAATGAGCGTGCAAGGAGTATGAGGATACACTGTGGGCTTGCCGAAACACTTTGGGTAGATGCTGTGAGCACAGCTACATACTTGATAAACAGGGGACCATCAGTTCCTTTAGGGTTCAAGATTCAAGAGGAGGTGTCGAAAGGAAAAGAACTCAAGTACTCACCCTTGAAGACTTTTGGTTGCACTGCTTATGTTCATGTTGATCAAGAAAAGAGAGACAAGCTTGATGCGAAGGCTCTGAAGTTTTACTTCATAGGCTATGGTTTTGATTTGTTTTATTACAGATTTTGGGATGACAAGAACAGAAAGATTTTGAGACATTGTGACGTGACATTTTATGAGTCAGTCCTGTTCAAGAACAAAGAGCAGAAGGTTCTAGAAATTACAAAGCAAGTGGGAGTTGAGGTTGAGTTGGAGAAGAGTAACCCCATAGATGTCGAAGCAAATACTCAACCAACTCCTATTGAAGAATATGAAGTGGAGCAAGTTAAACCTTAGTAGGTGTTAAGGATATCATCTAGATCCATGAGGGCACCAGATAGGTATTCAACTTCATTACACTATCTATTGCTGACTGATGAGGGGGAACCAAAGTCTTTTGATTAGGCCATACATGTGGAGGATTCAGTCAAGTGGTAGCAAGCCATGGATGATGAGATGAGGTCACTTGAGAAGAACGACACATGGGTGTTGACTGAGTTACCTGCAGGAAAGAGAGCTTTGCTGAACAAGTGGGGTTTAAGAATCAAGACTGAACTAGATGGCAAAAGAAGGATCAAGGCTCATTTAGTGGTTAAAGGATATTCACAGAGGAAAGGTATTGATTATGCTGAAATATTTTCTCCTGTTGTGAAATTAACCTCTATTCGAATTCTGTTGAATATTGTTGCATCGGAGAATTTTTCATCTAGAGCAAATGGATGTAAAAACAGCATTTTTACTGGAGATATGGACAAAGAGATCTATATGCAATAACCAAAAGGATTTGTGGTTCCATGCAAGGAAAACATGGTGTGCAAGCTCACTAGCAGCTTGTATGGACTAAAGCAAGAACCAAGGCAGTGGTACAACAAGTTTGACTCCTTCATGATCAAGAGTGGAATCTGCAAAGCTAAAAAGGATCCTTGTTGTTACTTCAAGAGATACACTATTTCATATGTGTTTCTACTCTTGTATGTCGATAATATGTTGATTGCAGTATCTAGTATGGGGGAGATTAACAATCTGAAGACAAGGTTGTCTGCAGCGCTTGAGATGAAAGATTTGGGTCCAACGAAGCAAATTTAAGGGATAAAGATCTCTCGGGATATGCATGCTGGCACTTTAAATCTATCTTAGGAGTTGTACATTCTGAAGGTGCTGAGCAGATTCAGGGTTAATGATGTTAAACCCAGGCCTACTCCATTGGCAAATCACTTTAAATTGTCAAAGGAGCAGTCACCCAAGACTGCCGAGGAGCGTGATCACATTGCACTTGTTCCATATGCTTCATCAGTTGATAGTTTGACGTATGTTATGGTTTGCACTAGACCTGATATAGCAAAAGCAGTGGGAGTTGTTAGCAGGTACTTGGTGAACCCTAGGAAAGAGCATTGTGAAGCTGTGAAGTGGCTTTTGAGATATCTGAGAGGTACATCAAGTACTTCACTTTGTTTTGGCAAACGCAATGTGACTCTACAGGGTTTTATGGATGCTGATCTTTGTGGGGATGTTGACTCGAGCAAGAGTACATCGGGGTACATTTACACCATAGGTAGAACAACAGTGAGATTGATGTCCAGGCTTCAGAAGTGCGTTTCTCTTTCATCTACTGAAGCTGAGTATGTGGCAATAGCTGAAGCCGGGAAAGAGATGATATGGCTGGCAGATTATCTTGAGGAATTGGGCAAGAAGCAGAGCGAGAAGATTCTTTACTCAGATAGCCGGAGTGCCATACAATTTGTGAAAAATCCAGTCAAGAAGATTCTTTACTCAGATAGCCAGAGTGCCATACAATTCGTGAAAAATCCAGTCTATCATTCGAAGACAAAGCACATCAGAAGGCGATACCATTTCACCCGCAGGGCAGTGGAGGATGATGACATGTGCTTGGAGAAGATAGAGGGTGCAAAGAACCCGACAGACATGTTGACGAAATGTGTTGATGTTGGGAAACTAAGGTTATATAAAACCTCGGTTGGTCTTCTTTAGTTGTTGCTACATATGTTGCGGTACGGTAAAGATATTGATGATGAAGAGATTTTTTTTTAGAATGTATTTTTTGGATGAGTGAGTTAGTCTCCAAGTGGGAGAATTGTTAGGTAGTGGAGCCTGATTAATATATATAACTGTTTACAGGGCAGCGCACCGACCTAAATTTTAGGCTTTCCTATTTATTCACTATCTATTCTCTGTAACCTAAAATACTCTGATTTATTAATATAAATATACCTCACCGTCGTAGAAGTTTACTCACGGGGTGTTACCACGAAATATTGGGTTTTCTCTTTCTCTCTCTAGATCTCTAATCACTTTCTCTTGAAAGTTCTTTTGTTCTTAATTCATCTAGTGTGTTTGCGTGAATTCAAACCTAAGACTACATGCGTCCTACCTCACCCTTACAATAGAGGGTAGGTGCATAAACTTTTAATGATGATTACTGATGGTTCTATCAAACGTTCTGCATTTATATGCTTTGACTATCACCCATTGAGGTGTTTATTATTTGCCCTTCTTATTTTGAAGGGTCTTGGTGAGGTTTTATTTGTTGTTTGTACGTTTCAGTCTTATGAGTTTTAATTAGATTAATATTTAACTATATTTTGTATTCTTGTGATATTGATCTACATTTAATAGGTTGTGATGTAGATTAGTTGATATTAACTCTCCAGACCCTAGGTAGTTTACTCTTGTATCATATTTTCTTTGTGAGTAGGTTGTTGGCTTGCGTCTTGAAGTACTTTCTTGACTCGATTCCTTATGCTTTATATCTTGTTTCTTCTTCTAATTTCTTTCCTATCATACTATACCTCCGGTTTACTTTCTTGAGTTCTACTTTATTATCTATTGAATATAATTGCTTTATCTTTGGAGCTTAGCCGGTCGATGTCTATTGGGAAACACCTGTTGGTATGAGTAATTATTTTTGGTTTGGATCTCATGCTGATAAGGTTTTGGACTTCATAGACTGGGTGAGCTCCTAGTCAGAGTTGTGGTTTCCATTTGCTTTTTCTACTCTTGTATTTATTTTTCTTTGAAGGATAATATATACTTTCATATTGTATTTGTAAATTCCATGTACTCTCATTTTAATTATGCTCTACTACTGACTGATGCCAGGTCTTGGAAGTTGTTCCTTGTATTATATTCATGTTGAATTATCTTTCTCTTTTCTGTTAGCTTCTTTCTTCTATTTTTATCATACGCATGTTGCACATTATTTATGGTTAAGGACGAAGGGTTAGAATTATCCTCTTTTTGAATGTAGTAGGTGTTATCATGATCTGATAATTAGGTCCTAAAATTTCAAGTCATAAGTTGTTTAATTTTCCAAACAATAGTAACAAATGTGTTATGTTAGAAGTGGATTTTTCTCTATGGAGGGCCCATTGTTTAAATGAAAACCTCAGAGATGATTGGTTTTTATATGTGTTTTCTTTAACTTTGAATTGATTTTCTCTCTTTCAATTAGTACACCTCAGTGGTTTCGAATTCTATTAGGTCTCCAGATGTGTTTAGGGTACCATCAGAAGTCCCCGGATTATATCTAGAGCAAGCTTCATTCTTTGGGGATTCCTCGGAGGTAATATTTCTTTTTTCTTTTCATTGATAACAATTGATTTTTTCCTAGATGTAGTGTTTTGGATGGAAACAAAACAACGGATGAACATATAGCTTCCTTACATAAGCAAAGCATATATATTTAATTAGACCTATTAGTACTAAGAAAAAGAAGTTAAGAATATATTGTTGGAACATATGATTATGCATATTCCAAAGAAGGCTCTTTAGAAAATATTATATTTTTGTTAGTTCTGTGATTGAGGTAATTCATCATGTTTACTACTCCCTCCATTTATTTTACTTACCGCTTTACTAAATCTATATGTTTCATTTCACTTGTCAATATAGCAAATCATAAGAAGATTATTATCTTTTTCTCATACTACCCTTAGTATTAATAAAATTAAATCAGTTAAATTTAGAGTTGTGTGATAAGTTTGACTGACTTTTAATTTTAACTATAAAGTTGGATGATATTTAATTTTTAAATGTTAAGTGTAGTATGATTAAAAAGTAATTAAATTTTCCTGATTTACTAAATGGACCAGCAAAATGAAACATATAGTTTTGTTTTAGAGGCAAAGTAAAATGAATGGATTGAGTGGTAAACAAGATTAATCACGCCAATTACAAAATCAACTGAAATATAAGTTTCTTCAGTAGAACCATCATTGAAATATATGGAATTATACTTCCCAAACATCACTATTCTCAACTAATTCTTCTTTGAAATAATCTTTCCAATTAAATGTATATATTTTTTTTATATCTACAAATACTATATGATCATCCTTGATTTGTTTCCATCCATAACAGTATATCTGGAAAAAAAATCGATTGTGGTAGATGTTTTTATAAAAGGATAATTAAAATAAAATATGTACCTTTAGACAATTCTCAATGAATGAAGACTTTTTTCAATGTTACAAATATTATTTGGGGACTTCTGATGATACCCAACATCCACCCAATGACCTAAATGAATCTAACTCCATTGACGAGTATGACTATAAGAGAAAAAAATAAAACCAAAGTTATTTGAAAGAAAGTCAAAACCATTCATCTTTGACGATAGAATTTAAACAATAGAACCTCCTTATAGGAAAACCTATTTTTCATACAAATCCCACCCCACTAATTTTTTTTTCAAATTGAAATGTGCCACGACCCAATATCACTTATCATGTTGCACCTATTAACACCCTTATGTGGGTAAGGCAGCCCTATAAACCCGAACGAAAAGCAATAGTATATCATAGAGAGAAAAAACAATTGAGGCAGGGGAAAAAAGCAATATAAAAGAGAGGACATAAATATACAAAACATCCCAAGATGTGGCATTAGTTGTTAGTCGAGCTTCTAATAAAAAGTAGTACAACAAAAATTCTAATATATATATAGAACTTTCTTTTCATGTAAAATAAAGACTAATCCTAGGAAAAAAGAGGGAGATTGGAAACTGTGAACTTTAAGATCTCACCCTAGTCTACAAATCCAAAAGCAGCTCGACACAAGGAAGATCTCAATGGGGAGAACTCATACTATAATGGGTGGGTGTAGAAGCATAGTATGAGTACCAACAAGTTGTACTGAGTAGGCATAGTAAGACTTAACTCCAAGATGAATTAACCATTTATTACAAGTAAAGAAATTACATTACTAGTATCTCAAGAAGAAATATAACATTATTGAAGTAAAAAAAGACAAGGGAGTAGAAAAAAATAAGCAAGAGACCGAGACAATAGAACTTATTTGGAAGTGCTAGACCAACAACCTAACCTCTTAAGGGTCGAATACAGAAGCTAATAAATTGTGATACAACATGGGTAACGACTTCTACACCACTCAACAGCCAAAAGGCCAATCCATCTTTCCAAGAACAGAAGAATAAATATAGAGACATGTCCAACATATTCTTTAGATAACTATCAAATCGAAAAAAGATACACAATTATATACTCAGACACTAACCTAACCGAAACCCCATAATTTTGAATGGTACAAAAAAATAATGTTAACATAGCAAACCCGTCATACGACAAGTGGGAGCAAATAACAATCAATTATATGTGTTACAGACTTATGAGTATGTGAAATGCAATAGAAACCAATATTGTTATACAACCAAGTATACAGATCTATTTAAACTCACATTAAGCTCCGACCATATATTTCAAAAATAATTATCATTGTAATATAACTTTTTCAAACTCTCAAAACTCAACAATCTAGAAGTCAGGGTATACATGAATGCATGCATATCTTCTATATAAATCAGCTGCAACAATATTCACTCTGTCTTGATTATAATTAATCTCAAAATAAATTTAATCAATCAATTATATCCATTTTTCAAGATTTCTAAGAATATTTTTATAATTCAAATATGCTTCATATCCTTCTTATTGGTCCTTATCACAAATTCCTTATACCAAAAATAATGTTGTCCATTTGATAAAACTCTCAATTGGCATAAAGTTCCTTATTATAGGTAGAATATTGCAATTGTGCTATGCTTATTTTTTCATTGAAATAACCTAGGGTGTTAATTTCTTCCATTATGACCACACAAATTCCCACTCCACTAACATCAAACTAAATTTCAAACATCTTCTCAAAATTGGGAAGTTAAAGTAAAAATATGGAAGTAGGTTTTCCCTTTAAGATCCTTAAGGCTTCCTCTTGTTTTCTATTCAAAATGAAAGGTTATCACTATTGATGACCTCAAGTAGGAGATCCTATAGAGAACTAAAATCCCTCACAAATTTTTTAATAGAACATGCCAACACATGAAAGCTTCTAAGATCACTAATGGACTTAGGGGTTGGACTCAAATTCATGCTTTTCCCGTTTTACATGTAAGAAGTAGAAAATGTTTTTAAAACTTACTTATTTTTATAAAATGGTGAAGAACTTTTATTTCCCTCAACTTTGAGTGTCATTTGATAAGATTTTATAAAAAAATGAAGATGATGCAGGTTGGATTATATTTTTATTTAAGCCCGATATATATTTTCCATAAGACTCAACTCTCCATCATTGACATTATCTCAAAAATTGTCATGCCTTAGCTCCTCATAATACTCTTCCACGGTCTTCATTTCTTGTTGAATATTGTAATACTTCTTAATTTTATTTTGTTCATTTTATTTACCGTACATCTTTAATATTTTTATCTCATTCAAACATGTAGTAACATTTATATTCACTAAAGCATCTCTTTCAATTTTCTTCCACCATGTAGAAGCAAAACCCTTAAGATGACTTATAGTGTAATTCAATATTCTTGTGTTCTTTTAATTCTTTTCCTCTTGTCATCGCTTACTTGAAGCTTTTGTGTGCTGAGATTGGGTGGGATGCGTATTGAGGTAGTCGGGAGAGTTTTGAGAAAGTTTTTCCCTTTTAAGACCTTTTGAAGTGAGAATTGACTTTAATCAATATCTAGAGAATTGAATGTCATATAAGATTTATGACAGCTCCATCAACTCAGAGGGTCCATATTGGTCTTGTACAATGGTTGGTTCTAGTTCCGAGGACCTTGAT
This sequence comes from Solanum chmielewskii, assembly GCA_027704785.1. Classification (NCBI taxonomy): domain Eukaryota; kingdom Viridiplantae; phylum Streptophyta; class Magnoliopsida; order Solanales; family Solanaceae; genus Solanum; species Solanum chmielewskii. The sequence continues at coordinate 13,750,951 of JAKWIX010000318.1, read as the reverse complement.
TTGATTTCGTGCCGTTAGGCATGGCCATTGTGTGACTTCAGTCAACATTTATGGTAAACATAGTCAGATTAGAATTTCCTCAATGCGGTTAACTTTTAAAAATCGAGTTTGGTCTAGAACGACCTTTGGTTACGATCTCGAGGTGTTTGGGATGATTTTGTTGTTAAATCCAATTTTAACTCACATCAAATAGTGTATAACCTATTGATGATTCCTAAATTATTTACCTTAATGAGCACCACCTATATACTATAAAGGTAAATTAGGACACCTATATTTTTAACTTAGTAATGCTAAAACTAACTTCAATTAATAGTCTATTTAACATATGTGATTATAAATAAGGGTTCAAGTTATTGAAGGTATTTCAAGCTAGTTCAAACATATATCTTGATTTAAAAAAAAGCGTCAACAAATCATGCTTTATTATAAATTTAATGATATGAATGTTTCTAGTTAATATAAAATTCTTATTGAGAAAGTAATCTAAACTTAAACCTGAAACAATTCAAGTTAGATACATGTATGGTTAACATCCTTCCTTATGACATCCAACAAATGAAATACATGATTTTATATACATTACTTATTAGCTTTTGATAAAATGAAACTTCTTATAAACAAAGAATTTGTGATTCGATAATCTTAAATTCATAATTCATCAGCTTCAATTTCATGGGTATATTTAACAAAAAACACAAATACTCTAAGAAGACTACACATTGACGAAAGAACAAAATGTTTACACTGACGTTTTATCAAGCAGTGAACCATGGTGAGTTTTCAGATATACTTACATCCGACTTTACTCACAAACGAAACAACACGAGCAATCAAAAGAAATGCCCTGACAATGTTTTTGAGATTCGAAAAGAAGATGCTATTTCAAAATTCTATGTGAACAAATGATGAAGGCCGACCAAATGTTTTAGTGTAAAGGAGTGGTTTAAAAACCTCAAAAAAACAAACTTTATATTATGAATTTTAAGGTGAAATTAGGATTCTTGAATTGTTGAGTAGGAATTTTAATTTCATGCTTTGAAATTGGTCAAAGATAACCATTAAAGCTCGAATGTTAGGATTTTTGGATTGAATTTACTTGACACTCTTCACTTGAAATAGTAATAACACGAAAATTGAGTGACAACCTTTGTCCATAGCTAACGAACATTGGAGTTTTGTCGAAAATGGAAGGTAAGGAGTGAGAGAGGGAGGCTCTTGCGGCTTATGAGTTATGAGGGCTTTTGGAGGGGGGGGGGGGGAGACAAAACCCTAAACATTATTAAACTAAAAGGGTATTTTACTTAGTTAAATAAGGATAAAATGGATAGAAGAGATTGTGAAAAGGGTTCATGGGTTCATGCTATTAGGTAACCATATTATTGAAGTATTTCTTCGGTCTTATCGTTCTTTAAGTCAATTCATTTGAGATTCAAATTAAATAACTATTGGTATATACAACTACGATGCAGAAGTATCAATCTTAAAACTTTTTTCCTAATGATTTATATTTATTTATTAAGTATGAAATTTGAAAATAGATGTCGAGAATGAATTAAATTAAATACAAAGTGATAGAAGTGAATTTTTTGATTAAAAAAATGTATTTTATTTGTCATTCTACAAAATTTGAGAATGATTGTATAATAATGATGTTAATGAAGATCGATGAATGAGTTTTTTGGCAAAGAAATTGACATTGTAGCTAATTTTGTCCTGACCATCAACATTCAAATGAAGTGAAAGACTAATGGGAAATCTCCTACACATCCCAAACAATAGGACGTAAATTTAGTAGAATTCAGGATTACGTCATTGACCATTAGTAGTGAGTTTGACTCTAAAACATAATATCTCAATTAACTTCTTTGAAAAAGTTGTACGTTGCATTATGTCTCTTACTTTTGCATGTAGATTATGCTTCCTGTAAAGTCTAACATACCAATTAGAAATGTTTATTAGAAGATACACATTTATATAACTCAATTTTCGAGAAATTTACAAAATAACATGCATTTCTCTTATAAATATTTTAAAAATAAATAAATGATCAGGCATTGCAAGATGTCTCATTAATGACAAATGTGCTTTTCAAGCAATTTTTAACATATGATGCAACTGATCTGTAGATTTTAAATAAATGATATAATTAAAAAATTGTATGATATCTCATTAAAGATAGATCGATAAAACGTCTTATGAGAGTGTGGACTAAATCAATATGTACTATTTCTGGGTAGACGAACCAAATGTGTTCTCTTTTAGGGTTAATAAACCCAATGCATTCTACTTTAGGGTGTATACACCCAATGCATTCCCTTTTAGGGTAGACAAACTTAATGTATTTTATTAATTAAGCCTGGATGAACCCAATATGCCATATATTAAGGTTGACATTCCCATTATGTCCTATTTCTGGATGGTAAAACCCAATATCTCCTATATTATGATATACAAACCCAATATGTCATACTTTAGGTGGATGAATCCAACACATCCTATTTACGGTAGACAAATCCAATGTATCTTATTTTTGGTGGGCGAACCCCATATATTCTATTTGAGCGTTTATTTACCTGAGATGTCCTCATTTATGGTGGGCTTACCTGATATATCATAGTTTATGGTGGATAAAACCAATATATCCTTTTTTTAGGGTGAAAGAACTTGTTATCTTGTTGACTTAGTAATACAAATTGATGTTATGCAGAGGACTTGGTGCAATTTCTTTGCAGTAGTAAACATGGATAATCTAATATGGAGAGTCTGTTGTAGTGCCTTTTTTGTATTTTTCAAATCGTTTTCAATATTTATATCCAACGTGCAGTAAATTTTTAGTAGAAAACATTAATTGTGCAGTATTTTGTATTAGTTCATATGGTGTCCATAATTTAAGAGCTTCAACGTCAATAAAATTTGCGGCATACAAAATCTTCTTCTCAAAGAAAAATTATGTATTTTAAATTTGATTCTTTTTGCTATTGCACAATCTGGACCTCACAAATTCTTAGCTTGATATTGAGCTTCGTGGTTTTATTATTCAAGGATTAAAAAACTTAGCCTCTACATTACTCAGAGGAAAATATGTTAGTATCAAAGAAAATTAATACTTCGCATTGAACCATGAAGCTTCAGCATTGAATCTGCATTTTTTCTTGCTATAGCTTTAATGAAATTTGATGATGAAAATATTCATTGCGGTCTTAACTTCAAATTTTTACAAATAATTAAGGGTCATCTTCAAACTATACTAGTCATGCTTTTGGGGAAAATTGATTTTTTTGAACCTTATGTCAAGACCCCATTTCTCGAATCATGATGAAACCTACAATAACAATCAGTAGATAAGACAACCCATAACGCAGAACAACAAGGAATAATTATAACGGTAGAACATTGCTGAAGCTTTAAATGAACATCAAAACAACAATAGCCGGAAGCAAACAAAAATATATACGATAGATCCATCCTAGAACATGAATGTTATAAGTGAGAAACTATCTAAACAAAATCATAGAAGTCCATAATGTGGAAATAAAAAGCTTCTCTCAAAATGCAAAAGACTAGCTACACAAAATACAGAAGGAGACAGGTATGTCCCATACACCATGTGCGTACCATAGCTTCCAATCAATAACTGCAACAAGTTCGAATGATTACCACCGATAACAAGTGCTCAACCTGCATCATGAAATGGATGCATGGTGTAGCATGAGTATCAGAACAACACGTACTTAGTATGAATCATAGGATGATGGAGCAAGAAAGGTAAACACAATATTAGAAGATATAGAAATAAAGAGAGGTCAGAGAGGAATAAAATAAAAGCACCCGAAGGAACAAGAACAAAAATAATTGTACAACTAAACTGAACCTAACTTGACTTCATAAGCCAAGAAGTTATACTCGTGTGCAAGTTTAGTTTAGGCCGAATGGACACAATAAGCCCAATAGATGCACAAAAAGCTAAAACTACTAAAAATGAAGTATGTTGAGTACATATCAAGTGTACTTTTATCTCCAAAGTTGATAAGACCAGGAATTTAATCTCCAAAAACGGGGGTCGAGTTAAATAGGAGTATATTTTAGACCTCTTACCCCGGATAGAATTACCAAGTGCCTGTAGATTTAGAAAAGAATAAGACCAGGCCTCTAATCATAGCCAAAGAGTAAACTCTAGAGTGTGTCAATACAACAATCAAAGCTCGACTTAATTTAATCTAATGTACCCCCATTAAACCTAAAATCATAAATATTTCACTCGAGGCCATAGAGTGAGGGAGAATGTATAAAAGAAAGTCAAACCTTGGTGAACGCCTAAACTAAGGCTCATTCAATGACACTCAAGTATGCTACACAAGTGTACAATGAGCTAAGGCATTCACATCGGTGTCGAAGTAAAAACAAGGCCTAAAAGATCATAAATATTGCGAGTCTATTTCAAGTACTAATTTAAGCCTAGACTAAGGCCAAATATGCTCAAACATACAATAATAATAACGAAGAAGTCTTATTATAAATTGAAGATGATCACATAGACCAACCTAGTTATTAACCCTGGACTTACTCAATAAAGCCTAAAACATGGTTTCTTAGTATTGTAGAATGATCAATTATGTACCCTCAAAAAATTCCCTAAAATCAACATAGTGGAATGAATGTGGAATGAAAGTCGCACTCAAGTTCAACAGAGTGCCCTCCAAATCACGCTTTTGGTGTTTAACTTTTCATACAACCTCAGAACATTGCAACACTATCCAAAATGTATTTACAATGATAAAACCGTCATTACACAAAAAAAAGTAAAACAAAAACTGACTAATTTGTTATTCAAAAAGGGAATTGTAGGACCTACATTGGAATTTCTAGAAATTGCTCTATGAAAAGGTCAATTTTAGTACCCCCAAACTCTTGTTCCAAAATAGAAAACAATTCGACGATCAAAACAACAGAAATAAGATCATGCAATTAAATTCACTATTAAGGTAAAATGGTTAAGTTAAAACATCCCAGAAGTAAGGTTATTTACCTGCAGCGATGCTTCCCTCACACTCCCTGACCACTCAACTTCATATCCTCAAGATTCATGAACACAATCGACTTTGAATCCATGAATTCATATCTCTATTAGAAGAGGTATCATTATTTGGAGTTATGAACCCCGTGTTGATCGGTTCTGGCCTTTTTAATAAAGACTAGACAAATTTACTCTTTCTGAAGATAGACAGAGCTAGGGGCCTGAAAACAAGAAGGCTTTGACAAAATTTCCTTTGGTGAATGAAGAAAATACCCCAGAAATGGAAAGTCAAGAGAAAAAGGGTGCCTCGAACATAACATGGTCCTCATGAATGTGAAGAGAGGGGGACAACCCTCCATGAACGTGACATGCTCCTCAATAAAGAAGATAGAGCAGAATATGGGAAAATTGTATTTTTATTATTGACCATATGAGTGCTATATAAAGAATCTATATAAGATCTAGAAAAGATAAAGAATATTAACAACAGATTCCTGTGCATTAGAAACTACGAAAATAGAATTCTACAAACGTATGGAGTCTTCTCTAATCAACCATTATTACGCCCTCGCAAGTTGTTGGTGTCAATAACACCTAACTTGTAGAAATGCTTGACAAAAGAAGCTCTTGGAAGTGGTTTGGTAATAATATCTGCCACTTGATCAGTCTAGGGAAGATATTGAACTGCGATATGCTTGTTCTGAACTTGTTCACAAATAAAGTGAAAATCAATAGCAATATGCTTCATCTGAATATAGAACACTCGGTTGGCAGAAATTATTTGGTGCTGACATTGTCACAAAATATCTGAGGAGTAGTAAAAATAGGAAACCGAAGTTCATGAAGTAAAATTGTTAGACAATTTCTTTCTGAAGTAGTAGATGCAATAGCCTAATATTTTGCTTCTATGGAGGACTGGGAGAGTCTTAGAGGACAAGGATACGGGAGAACTGTCAAGGTAAACAACATAGGTTGTACTGGAGGTTCGATAGAAAGGATATCAAGCCCAATCAGAATCTGAGTAGGCTACAAGACGGTTATCATGTTCATTGGAAATTCGAAGTCCAAAAGAAGATATGTGGTGTTGATACCATAATTGTTGTTCAATGTGATAATAAGGCCTGGTTCATGGACTCTGAGAGTTTGCTAACAGCAAATACTATGTCTGGACGTGTAAAAGAATGTTAATAAAGTTTACCAATTTCCTCCTATAAAAAGAGCCATCAACTAAATTATCTTCAGCAAACTCGGGGAAAGACACAAATGAATCAATTGGTGTTGGAACACCCATGAAAATTTGTATATTAACTTTCTACAAAAGATCTGTAATGTATTTCTTTTGACAAAAAAGAAAAGACAACCAGGATAAGGTAAGACTTCAAGACAAAGAAAATAATTAAGTTGACCAGGATCCTTCAATGAGAACCAGCTTGCATGATTATCAATAATGTTGTGAACATCATGAATCTGATTACATGGGATAATTATGTGATCAAAGTATGCCAGAATGTACCAAAAAATCAGAATTATGCAACATAAACAAAGAAGAATAAAGTTGTGATTTAACAAATCCCAAAGTAACCAACAAAATTTTTAGTTCATTAACAGGCCTTTGAAGCTTGTTTGAGGCCATATATAGCCTTGTGCCGCTTGAAAATAAGCGCCTGATGCGCAGAATCTATAAAAAATAGGTCTGTGGCGCATATTGACTTTCCTCATCGAGATGACCTTACAAGAAGACATTATTGATATCAAGTTGTTGAATAGGACAACTTTGTTATGTTGCAATCGCAAGAACAAGTCGAACAGGTGCAGGCTTTACAAAAGGACTAAAGGTACATTGAAAATCAAGTACAGGTCTTTATGTGAATCCTTTAGCAACCATACGAGCTTTGTTCCTATAAGCATAACCATTATGATTATATTATTTCGGAAAACCCACTTAAAATCAACTACTTTTTTTGAAGCATCAAATTTATTTCTCATTGCTTCACACCTATGTGAAATGTTGACCTTTCTAAAAGGTTCTAGGTAGGTAAGAAGCTGTTTGAAAGACTGTGTCGAATTTATTAGGATTAAGGTTATTGGTCTGAGTAATCATGTGATGAGTGGGCGTCATTGTACAAGTAAAGGCTACAAGGGATGGTTGTGTGTCCATGGAAGGTAGGAGAAGTGATGAGTAAGAGGGTTGTACTAGAGTGTTCTTGACAAAAGGACCAGTGGAATTATTTCGGCGTTGGTAAGTGATAATTGTGTATTGCAGCTGAGCATTTATTTTGGGAGAAGTATGAACTGGTGAGGTTGAAAAAGTTGGTTGTGGTGATTTTTTGCTTGAAATAGGATTTTTGATGGTATGGGTAAGGGGAAACGGAGGAATTCAAGAAGGACAGGAAGTATCATACAAGGGAGAAACAAAAGTACCTGAGACGGTGCAATTGGTGAATGTGTGTCCACGTGCTGCTGCACAACCTGTGAAGTAAACTCACAAAAATCATATGAATATCAAGTATTATCCTGTGGTTGTTGACCAGATGATCAAATTTCCCAAGAGACATTTTTATTTTGTGTTCTTTTTAAATGAGGAAAATTACTATCAAATGGGAACTATTTTCAAAAATAGGACATCACGTGATAGATATATTTTGGATTTTAAAGGATCAAAACATTGATGATTGTAATGTTTTATTAGAAAAGCCTAAATATACAAATTGAGTTGAACGAGGCTCTAATATTATTTTGGCATATGGTTTGAGCCATGGATAACAGAGGTAACCAAATACTTTAATGGAGTCATATGTTGACATCTTTAGAAATATAATTTCAAATTTACTAGTATGTTGAAGATTGGAAATAGCTAGCTTGTTTATAAGATAGACAACTGGTTGACAGGAAAAACTCCAAAAGTGCAATGATTAGGACGCTTGATTCAACAAAGGTGTAGTAGTATTAACAACATGACGGTATCGTCTTTAGACTAGAGCAACTCACTGTGGAGCATACGGGGTGGCACTAAGTATTCTATGCCATGTGTTTTGATATAGGAATGAGAACTTTGATATTAGCCTCTACCATCTATGTAAAAAGATTGAACTTGGGTATCAAACCTCCGTTCAAGAAATGGATGTAAATTTTTAAAAACATCTGGAGTTTCAGTTTTTGATTTTAAAGTAAAACAGCCAGATGTATTTTGATAATTGATCAAAAAATAACACATAATATCTTTTTTTATCAATTGAAAACCGGAGATGGGCCACATAAATCGCTAAAAGAATTTGTAGGGGCTTATTAGTTTTTAATGAATTTTCTGAGAAAGTCAATATGTGCATCTTATGAGATTAACAACTAGAACTACCTTTAGAATCTAAAACAGGAAGTGAAAAGTTATTCCAGATAATATCATAAACGCGAAGAGTAGGATGACCTAAATGCCGATGCCACAGGTGAATTGGAACAGCCACATTGGATTGAGGAGAACCATGTTTACAGACCGGTGACCACTCGTACAACCCATCTTTATTTTGCCTGCAAACTAAAGACACCCCCGTATTCAGATCCTTCACAATATAATGAAAATGAAAAAAAGCAATAGAGGAATGATTATCACGAAAAAAATTGAGAAACAAAAATAAGATTAGTCTTAATGAGAGGTGAGCATAAGGTATTGAGATGTTTGTGTTGGGGTTTAGCAAGTGTGAATAGGAAAAGAAAAGAGAGAATATGAAAAGTGAGGGAACTATTTTTGAGGGAAAATGAACAGTCATTTGCAAAGTGCAAATGAAAAGTAATTTAACCCATATCGGAAAAATAAAGGGAAATTTTTGTCCTTATATAAGGAAACACATCAATTACTTATTAAAAAGGAGCTAAGAAGAAGATGCCCGCTCGCGCCGTCATCTTCGTGACTCGCTCGGCCACGGCCCCCGCTTTGGCTTCGGATTATGATATGATTGATAAATTTTTTGGACAAAATTTATTTAATCAGTTTTTGATAAATCAAATAAATCCTGTTAATATTATATCTTATAAATTTACGGGTAACGGTAACATTCCGAAAAGTTGTTACTCTTTCCGAAAATTGTTACTATTTGAAAAGTCGTTACTTTCCAAAAAGTCATTATTTTCCTAACAAACACATTTTTCCAAAAAGTTGTTATTTTTTCATAGAGACACAACTTTTTTGATAAAACAGGTCTGAAAAAATTTCTCTAAACAGACACGTTTCTTGCTGAAAATGGCTATAAAAGGAAATAAATTTTTTATTTTTCAAAAACTGAAAAATTTTCCTTCTCTGTATTTATTTTTCTTTCAAATAAAATCAAGGTTTAATCCGTTTTATCTTTGAAGAAATAAATCCATAACCTTGGGTACAGTGAGAGGATTAAATTTCTTAAGGACACACAGTAGTTTCGGTGGACTCAGATTACTTCTTGTATTTTATGTATTTTCTGCTTCATCTTATTTCTGTTTCTGTTTATTGGTTAACCTTATAAATAAAAGTTACTATAACAATAACAATCTTAAGAAATTTATCAGTTTATATATTTGAGGTTTCTGGAGATTAAAACCTTCAAGGTTTTCTACTCTTCAATGAACTTTAAAATTCATTTGATTAACGATTCAAAAAACATAAAAACTCTATCGTTAAATAAGAAACAGTTTGTGTAAAGATTTGTTCTTTATTGTAAGTATTTCAAATACTTAATGTATCTTACATTTGTGACAGAAAAAATTAAAAAAATGACTAATTTAGGTCAAACAAATGCATGAACTGTAAGTGCTGCAATAACATCGGTTGCACATAATCGTTCAAAGCTGCTTTAGCACCGGCTGACAAACCTGCAAAGTTTTCTGGAGTCCACTCTAAGAGATGGCAGCAAAAGATGTTCTTCTCTCTCACTACTTTGAGTCTGCAGAAGTTCATTAATGAGAATATTCCTATTATGTCAGATGAAACTCTGGCTGATGAACGATTCTTGGTAACTGAAGCATTGACACACTCAGATTTTTTGTGTAAAAATTATAGTTTGAGTGGTCTGCATGATGATCTGTGTAACGTAATGCCAAAACCTCAAAATAACTCAGGCATGCTTTAGAAAAGAAGTACAAAACAGAAGATTCCGAAATGAAGAAATTCATTGTGGCAATATTTCTGGACTATAAGATGATAGACAGTAAGACTGTCGTCACCCAAGTTCTAGAATTGCAGGTCAAAATCCATTATCTCCTTGCTGAAGGTATAAATTTATTTAATGCCTATGTTAGAAATATTAAGTTTTCTCTTAATACTCAAATAATCTTTAATGTAGGATTGATTGTGAATGATGTTTTTCAAGTGGTTGCAATTATTAAAAAGTTACCTCCATTGTGGAAGGACATCAAAAATTACTTGAAACACAAACGCAAAAAGATGACTGTTGAATATCTCATAGTAAGGTTGAGAATCGAAGAAGACTATAAGGATACAAAAAAGACGTCACGTGGTCATTCAGAAATATCTGGAGTAAATTTTATGGAAGAAGATCCCACAAAATTAAAGAAAAGAAAGAAAGCATCTGGTCAAAAAAGCAATCCTTCTAAGAAGAAATTCATTGGAAATTGCTTCAACTATGGTAAACATGGTCATAGGGCTATTGAATGCCGGGGTCCTAAGATGGACAAGAAAACGAAGGATCAAGCAAACTTGGATGAATCCAAAGGAGAAATGGACGATTGATACTCTCAAACTTACTTCTTAATAAGAAGTAAAGCGGTCGTGTCAAGTAAATAACTCAACTAGTGAGGTTGGGATCGTTCCCACGAGGAAAATAGTCTAGACTTAACTTCAACCTCTTATTACTATTGGTTGGTCAATGACTTCCTTAGAAAGTAAAAACAATAAAGGGGGGTTTCTTTTTCTAAATGAGTAAAATTAATTAACAAACATGACAGAGACACTTAACAACTTTGAATGGTGGATTTTAATTAATTAATCAAAGTAACTAGGGTTTACGTGTTCTCCACAGGTTCATAACTTGATAACTCTAACTATAACAATTCTTTCCTAGTATCTTGCATGCAAAGTGATAAGTTATGTATTTCTAAATCCTTGGTCCGGCATCTAGAAAATCTCACTCCGCACCTTGGTCCGGCTATGTGTGTTGCTATCCTAACCCTTATCCTTATCTCATATTAAGCATCATATTCGATATTTGACTAAGATATTACCTCGTACCAATCAATACTAGCCTATTAGATAGTATACACTAAATCTATGTTAATAATTCATTTCCTATTATCTACCTCCTTGGTCCGGCAAGTAGCATTAAGACGAGTTCTAATGTTGGCAATCCGTTAAAAAGACTTATAAGCGAAAGAATTATTAAAACATGCAAGACACTATTATAGAATTGTTGTTTTAGTTAGGGTTTATCTCATTATTTGCCTATGGTTCCCATAATCCTAGTTATGGAGTTTAGTTACTAATGGCCATAAACATAATAAGAGTTCATGTACTTACTTCAATGAGAAAGAGTAAAATCTAAAAGTTTTCTTGGTTAATCACCAATATTCACTTGCAAGAATCTCAAAGTAATCAACAATCTCACAAAAATTCTAATGATTATCAAGAATATCACAATACAATGTTTACCAATAAGGAATTTTACAATCTAAGAGTCTAACCTAAACGAGTAAAACCTCAAAAATGAGGTTTTTCAAACTATTTATAAAAAATAAAAAACCTAATTAAACAAGGACTCTGTTTGCTGGAAATTTCCTAAAACGCGGCTGGGTCAACGGACCACGCGACGGATCATCGTGGTCACGACGGACCGTCATGGACTCCGTCGTCCCATATTTATGCAATTTCTTCTTCTACTCTCTTTACCTCCCTCGACGGCAAGTATGACGGACCGTCATAGGCACAACGGTCCGTCGAGGGCCTTTGTTTCAAAACACTTCAACTCTTGGAATATAGGTACTGGGATCACTTCTCTGAACTTAATGACGAACCTGCAGGACGGACCTTCGTAGACACGACGGACCGTCAAAAGCTTCGTAACCCCAAACATTGTCAGACATCCCCATCTTCCTTCAGCAGCTGCACTACGCTGCCACCTACGGACCATCACAAGCACGACGGACCGTCATAAGCTCCGAAGGTGGTCTCTTCTGTATTTCTTCGCTCAAAATCTCTTCATTCAGCTTTGGACAGATTTCCTGCAAAACAGTGATAATCTTATATAAAAATTAGCACACAAAAGGCTTTTGGACACACTAAACTTACGGAAAAAGTATTAATTATACCGTGAAAGCACGGTATATCAACTATCTCTGTGCAATGCTTTCAGAATGTAACTTGGTTGGAAATCCAAGGGAATGGTAGATAGATTTTGGTGCCTCATGCCATGTTTATGGTAACAAAGAATTATTATCATCATATAGTCCAGCACTTACACATGACAAGTTATTTATGGCAAACTCTGTTGTTGCAAAGGTGGAAGGAACTGCAAAGTCCTATTAAAGATGACATCAGACATGGTGGTGCCGTTGAATAGGGTCTCATATGTTCCAGAATTGAGAAAGAATTTAGTTTGAGTTCAAATTCTTACCAAGAATGGATTTAAATGTGTATTTGTTTCTGATAAAGTAGTAGCAAGCAAAAAGTATATGTATGTAGGAAAACGCTACCTTATTGATGACCTTTTCAAACTCTATGTAGTTGCAGTTGATATGAATAATGATTTTGCTTCTTGTTTCTTGCTTCAGTCTAAATGTTTATGACATGAATTTTTGGGACAGGTTGATAACAAAACATTGCGAAATCTGATTAACTTAAATATTTTGCCAAAATTTGAGTGTAATAAATCAAAATGTCAAATTTGTGTTGAATCTAAGTGTGCTAAGCATCCTTATAAATCGGTTGAAAGGAATTCAAATCCTTTAAAATTGATTCACACTGATATTTGTGACATGAAGTCAACACCATCACGTGGTGAAAAAAAGTATTTCAAAAATTTTATTGACAATTGCAGTAGATATTGTTTTGTCTATTTGCTAAATTGTAAGGATGAAACAATAGAAGCATTTAGGCAATATAAAAGTGAAAGTGAAAAGAAGTTAGATAAAAAGATCAAAATAATCAGAAGTGATAGAGGTGGGGAATATGAATCTCTATTTGAAGATATATGTTTGGAAAATGGAATAATCCATCAAACTACTGCTCCCTACACTCCTCAGTCTAATGGAATTACAGAAAGGAAAAACCAAACTTTAAAAGAAATGATGAATACATTACTTATAAGTTCAGGTTTACCACAGAACTTGTGGGGGGAAGCTATCCTTACAGCAAATCAAATACTTAACAGAGTGCCTCACTCAAAGACTCATGTAATTCCGTATGCGAAATGGAAAGGTAGAAAACCCAACTTCAAATATTTCAAAGTGTGGGAATGTCTAGAAAAAATCCAAGTTCCTATAACTAAGAGGGTAAAAATAGGTCCTAAGACTGTGGATTGTGTATTTATTGGAGATGCCACAAAAAGTAAGGCATGTTGATTTTTGGTTCATAAGTCCGAACATCCGGATATTAATGATTATACGGTAATGGAATCAGATAGTGCTGAATTTTTTGAACATATCTATCCGTATAAAACTAGACTTGAGTCATCTTTTGGGGGGGTTCTAAACAAACCATAGAAGAACCAAAAGAGAATGAACATAATGAAGAAAGTCCAAGACGCAGTAAACGTCAAAGGACATCTATTTCCTTTGGATAAGATTTTGTAACATTTCTTCTTGAAAGTGAGCCTCAAACATTCAAGGAAGCAATGTTGTCTAGCGACTCAACCTCTTTGAAAGAGGTTGTTAATAGTGAAATTGAATCAATCTTAAGCAATCATATTTCGGAGTTGGTTGATCTTCCTCTAGGGAACAAACCCTTGGGTTCAAAATGGATCTTTAAAAGGAAGATGAAAGATGAAGGACTTATTGACAATATAAAACCAGACTTGTTATCAAAGGTTATATACAAAAAGAAGGTCTTGATTTTTTTGACACATGCTTGCTAGTGACTAGGATTACATAAATTCTGATGTTAATTGCACTAGTTGTAGTATACGGTCTTGAAACTCATCAAATGTATGTGAAAACCGCCTTCTTAAATGGAGAGCTTGAAGAAGAAATTTACATAGAACAGCCTGAGGGTTTTGTAGTTCCTGGTAAAGAAAAGAAAGTGTGCAAAATTATTAAGTAACTTTATGTACTAAAACAAGCACCAAAACAATGGCATGACAAGTTTTGTCAAACCATGTTGTCAAATGGATTTAAGATCAATGAATGTAATATATGTGTTTACATTAAAGATACGAAAAATCATGAAATTATTTTGTGCTTATATGTAGATGACAAGCTTATAATGAACATAGAAATTGCTTATATAAAAGCTACAAAACGTATGCTCGCTAGTAAGTTTGATATGAAAGATTTAGAAGTTGCTGATGTAATATTAGGAATAAAAGTTCATAAAACTCTTAACGGTCTATTATTGTTTCAAACACATTACATTCAAAAGATACTTGAAAAATTCAGATTGTTGAATTTTAATAGGGCCAAATACTGTAATTGATGTAAACATTCATCTTGCAAAGAATAAAGGTGAAATTCAGTCTCAATTGGACTATGCCCGCGTATTGGGAAGCTTAATGTATGTCATGAATTATACACAACCAGACATAACTTGTGATATCAGTAAACTGAGTCGATACTCAAGTAATCCTAATCAAAGTCATTGGTTGTCAATGAAGAGAGTTTTGGGATACTTAGATGACACTCAAAACTATGCTTTAAATTACAACAAATATCTAGCCGTTCTTGAAGGATATAGTGATGAAAATTGGACTACAGGGTCAACTGAAACAAAATTCACAAATTGATACGTTTTTACTAATAGTGGAGGAGCAATATCTTGGAAATCATCCAAACAAACATGTATAGCTCGCTCTACAATGGAGTCTGAATTCATTGCTTTAGACAAGGCAGGTAAAGAAGCTGAATGACTCCGAAATTTCATAGAAGATATTCCATTTTTTCCAAACCAATGACCCCTATATGCATACACTGTGATAGTCAAGCTGCAATAGGAAGGTTGGAAGCAATATATATAACGACAAGTCTCATCACATAAGACGAAGACATAACTCTGAGAGACAACTACTCTCTAGTTGAATTATCATTATTTACTATGTGAGGTCAAAAGGTAATGTGTCGAATCCACTTACAAAAGGCCTAAATAGAGAGGGAGTTAAGAAATCATCGACGGAAATGGGACTATAACTGAGAACAAGTCATCGTGGCGGTAACTCTACCTATAAGACTGAAGATCCCAAGATCTAGGTTCAAGGAAATAAATCAAAGTCATTGATCACGGTTCAACATTGTCATGAAAAAATTATTATTTTATGGTCCATTCTAATGATGAGACAATGTTTATTAACCAAGATAAAGACATAAGGACTTTTTAATGGTTTCTATGTTTAATACAGGGAATATAAAATTGTGTATCTATGAGATAAAAAATTTAGAAATCACCTATGTAAGTGTGACGTGTAAGCCGCTTCTAGGAGAATCCGGTAAAGCCAGTTCTTTAAGCACTCACTATCCAAGATGTGTTCATGGCTGAAAAAACAAAACAAAGAGAACTAAGAACATTTCAAGGGTTGATTGTATGATATATGTTGTCTAGGTATACACCAATGTTCGATGGTTCAAAGACAACAAATCTACCGATTGACCGAGTATATACGATATATGTTTAATACGGAATGTTTAAAGGGAAACCTACTTATCCCGACGCGATTAAGCATTACCTACAAGACACATAAGTTTTTTCATGCATATGTTTTAACAATAGACTTCCCTATTCATGTGGGGATTTTTGGGGTTTAGCAACTGTGAATAGGAAAAGAAAAGAGAGAATATGAAAAGCGAGGGAACTTTTTTGGAGGGAAAATTAAAAGTCATTTGCAAAGTGCAAATGAAAAGTCATTTGTAAAGTGCAACTGATAAGTCATTTGCAAAGTGCAAATAAAAAGTCATTTCTCCCATATCAGCAAAAGGAAGGGAAAGTGTTGTCTTTATATAAGGAAACACTTCCATTAGTTGTTAAAGAGCTAAGAATAAGATGCCCCCTCGCACCGTGGTTTTCGTCGCTCGCTCGACCTCTGCTTCGGCTTAGGCTTTGGATTTGGCAAATGATGTGATTGATTGATAAATTTTATGGAAAAATTTATTTAATCATTTTTTTAAAATCAAATAAATCATGTTAATATTATATATTATAAATTTGCGAGTAACGGTAACATTTCGAAAAGTTGTTACTCTTTCCAAAAAGTCATTACTTTTCAAAAAGTCGTTATTTTCCTAACAGACACATTTTTCCAAAAAGTTGTTATTTTTTCCAAGAGACACAACTCTGTGGATAAAATGGGTCTAAACTGATTTCTCTGAACACCCATGTTTCTTGGTGAAAATGGCAATAAAAGGAAGTCAATTTTCGATTTTCCAAACACAGAAAAATTTTCCTTCTCTGCATTTATTTTCATCTCAAATAAAATCAAAGTGTCGATTGATTGAGTCTGTGTGACTTGTTGTTGTTCTGAAATTCGCTTAAGTTAACTAAATTTGAGGTACCGCTTTTTCTTTAATAGGTTTAATCCGTTTTATCTTGGGAGAAATTAATCCATAACCTTGGGTACAATTAGGGGATTAAATTTCTTAAGGACACACAATAGTTTCCGTGGACTCGGATTACTTCTTGTATTTTATGTGTTTTCTGCTTCATCTTATTTTTGTTTTTGTTTATTGGTTAACCTTATAAATACAGGTTACTATAACAATAAAGGTTTGAAATGATGATTTGATGCATTTAGGTATCGTTATCGGTATGGGATATCATAATGGTGTGACCATTGCCCATAGAGATCTCTTCGGTTCTGCGGTAGTCATGTACATTGTCTAGGCTTTGAGCATCAGACGCAATATGATGAGTTGCTCCACTATTTACAATGTAAGGGGTCTGTTTATGAAGAAAATGACCAGCAATGTTTGCCCGAGCTTCCAGATGGTAAAGGGATTGAGATCTGCAGACCTTAGCAGAATGACCTACATGATCACATAGTTGGAAAAAAATATTCTTGTCAAAGGGTTGGTGCAAGTTGTTTCTTTGTGGGTGAAATGGTTGTGCCTTCCATTGCCTATTGTTGGTAGGATGGTGCCTATTGTTGGAAGAAGGTTTCGCACTTGGACATCGACTACGAGAGTAATCATTGTTACCCTTGAGAGGAGGAGTTGTGGTGGTAATTTGTTTTGCTGAATTGGTTATATTAGTTTGTCGCGGCTTCTTGTCGTCCTCAAACTTTAGAAAAAGCTCGTCATACTAATGTTTTTCCGTAAAAGTTTTGTTAGGAAATTGTTGAATCTGGAGCACGAATCGAAGCAGAGAGTTCTCATAATTCATATCCGAGTCCACTAAGAATCTTAACAATGAGTTCCGAATTCGATATAGGCGCACTAGCAGTTTCAAGTTCAACACAAAGTGATAGAATTTGATGAGATAATCTGGGTCTAGACGAGAGTCCTTACTAAGGCAAGCTAGTACATCTCGCAACTTTAGGGGAACCATCAACGGAGGCCAACATAGCATTTTGAATTTCCTAATCTTTGCAGTACCAAAGAACGAAGCCAGGGTTAGCAACATCTTGATCGCTTTGTGAGATTGTGAGAGCCGGGGCAGGGATGGATCCATTGAGACCCCATAGAGATTAGGACCACCTATAAGCATTGAAACTTTAGCTTTCCCAGGGGAGAAGTTTTGACTGTCAGTTGGTTCATAGGATTGAATTGGACAATAGTGAGGGTGTTATTAACTCCATCAGCATTGGTCATATACGTATTGGGGGAATTTTAGTCAGTTAGCAAAAAAAAGGATCAATTGGTGGGAGTTTAGAAGTCCTCTGATACCATAAAGAAGCCAGAGCAAAAGATAGGAGAATTGGTATTTTTTATTTTCACCATATGGTTGTTATATAAAGAATCTATAGAAGACTTAGAAAAAAAATAAAGACTATTAACAACAGATTCTTGAGGATTAGGAACTACGAAAATAGAATTCTATAAACATATGGAGTCTTCTATAATCAACCATTATTAGTCACAATACACGTAACCACATCCTCTAGTATCCACAATCATTACCCAGTGCTCGCGAACGCAAAGGCCAATCTTGGCCTGCAGTAGCTAGTGCGTATCTGCTTGTTTTAGGAACATTAAAAATGTTCGGGTGTTTAAAATTCAATTGGAACGTATGTATTCAAATGATATTTGAAGCTTGATTAAATTTGATATTCGTATTCAAACGAGATGTCAAAACTTTCATCTGAGGTCATCTTTACAAAATTGGGTCCCACACCAAAACATTATTTTATCCAAAATCCACAAGGGAACTTTGAATTAGCCTAGAAGAGTCTAGATTCGCACTGAGGGTTGTTATAGACAAAACACTATAATGTAGAGCTAACTACGCTAATAGAATTCTCATCTGGGCACATTTACCAATACGTAGATCAATTTACTAAAAAGCTAAAAGTATGACAATACAAATCACACTGAAAGATTTTTGAGCCTTGCTGACCATGCCACAATACTGAAATGACCCTTTCGGAGTTGATGGATCCTCTAAAGTAGATTATTAGGTTCTGCTCCTAAACCATTCATCAAAATCAATCGTTTAGGGTTAAAAAGCTGAATAACATCAAAATTCAATAAAAACCAATAGAAATGACCAAGTGACTTTTTAGACATGTACTATAAGAATGCTCTAAACAATGAGTTGTTGGAATTAGCATAGATGTGACATGGAGTGTAAATACAACATACACTACAAAAAGTACTATTATCCACAAAATTTTGAGTCGCAAAGTATTTTAAGGCTCAAACAAGTTGAGAAACTTCTCTTGCATCTCATGCTCTTTCTCCTAGTTAGCCTCATCAATAGGAATTCACCTGTAATGGAATTTTAACACATGAATGGCTCATTAAAGCAACCTCTACACATCTATGGTTAGAATATAAATTAGCTCCCCCACAAAAGTCAAATGATCATCACACTCGACCGCATCATACTAGAGTGCATGAGACTCATCATGAATATACTAGCACAACATCAAAACATGGAAACTGGTGAATAGATAAATATGTTTGAGGCACAAACAACTCATTAGATACCTCAGCAATTGTCTAGAGGATCTAAAAAAGCCCAATTTATCTAGGGTTAGGATTTCCCTACCTCCCTCGTCACTTGTAAAACCCTGGAACATTGACGGAAAAAGATTGCTTCAAGTATAGCCAAGTGTCAAAAAAAATTGATGGCAGCCTTGATGGGACATCATCCCTTTATTGAACCATCAGGTGGCCTGTCACACGAGTAGAAATTTATGGTGTTTCCGGTGTTAAGAGGATGACATGTAACGAGAAGTCAACTTCTTGTAATGGAGCAAGAATAGTGTCACAGAAACAGTAGTGTAACTTCATAGTAGCTGGGAAAATAAATATTAGATCTTGATAATGGCCTGAATGCGGTGTACATTCACACTCGCGACGAGCCATTATGACCTCTGTTAAACACACTTGGGGTTTTGGGTTTTCTATTAATTATTAATGGTACTTCAAACATTTCCCAACACTTCTTTGTCTAATCCCAATCCTTTTACACCTATTTAAAGGTCTTGGCACTGTTAAACATGCTTTCTATGTCCTATAAAACGTCAAATCAATAGAGAGAGGAAAATGGAGGAATAACAAAAGCTAGGTCTTCAAACATTCTTCAAGTTTCCATCAATTTTGCCATGATTTTTGTTCTCCCAAATATGTAAGGCTATCATAGTGTTGGACTATTTCGTTATGATATGCTACATCTACTATCAAATCAGTATAAGAGTAATCTATGATTTTTATCCTTGACTTCGAGTATTGTCTTTATGAGTAGTACCGTTGAATTTCGAATTCCTATTTGTAATTGTTGAGTTTCTCTTATATAATGCATTGGATTCTAGATTTGATTGTTAATGTTTATTTTGCCCGTCTTATTGAGTTATTTATTAAGAAATCATTTTAACAAATAGTTGCATTGAATTGATTCCTGTGATAACTAAACAAGACTTTTGAGTAGATTCTAAAGACAATGTCTAAAAACATGGGTGAAGAATTATAATTTTTTTAGATAAATCCTTATGGCTTACTTGATCCACTTAGGCTTCATTTGTTTGCACCTAATGAAGGTCTGAATCTTAACCGTTCATATTCAGTCTGTTAAGTACGTTACATTTTTAGGTCTGAATTTGAATCATTCAGATTCAACCCATCAATTTCATTTGTTTTATTCTTTAAAAACCTCTTAATGGGTATGAAGAGGTTTGAATGAATCAGATCTATAGGAGACTCTTAACAACATTCAGATTCATTCCAAGGATAGATGTTTTTTTCGATCAACTTCAGGATGCTTCATGCTTCTCAAAAATTGATCTCGGATTGGGATATCGTCAGTTAAAAGTTAGGGAATGTAATATTCCAAAAACAACTTTTTGAACCAGATATGGGCACTACAAGTTTCTTGTTATGTCATTTGATTTGAAAAATTCACATGTAGCATTCATGTATCTTATGAACAGAGTCTTCAAACCTTATCTAGATCTGTTTTTCATCGTCTTCATTGATGATATGTTGATTTATTCAAGGAATGAAAAAGATGACGCTAGTAACCTCAGATTATTTTGCTGACTTTCAAAGATAAGGAGATATATGTCATGTTCTCCAAGTGTGAATTTTAGATTAAATGTGCAACATTCTTGGGCCACATCGTTTCTGATGATGGGGTTAAAGTTATTACCAAAAATATAGAAGTAGCTCAAAGATAGCCTAGACCAACGTCTCCAACTATATAAGGAGTTTGTTGCGTTTGACTGGCTATTATGGAAGATTTGTTAAAAGGTTTTTCTTATTTTTTGTCTTCTTTGACCAAGTTAACTCAAAAGATAGTCAAGTTTCAATTGTCGGAAGCTTGTGAGAATATCTTTTAGGATTTGAAAAAGATATGTACTACCACTCTAGTTTTGACCTTACGAGAAGGTGCTCAACATTTTGTGGTGTATAATGATGCATCGGGAGTTTGTTTTACTTGTGTATTGATGAAGAATGGCAAGGTTATAGCTTATGCCTCATGATAGTTGAAGATTTATGAGATGAAATATCCAACTCATGACTTAGAATTGGCTGCAATAGTTTTTGCATTGAAGATATGAAGCCACTACTTGTATGGTGTTCATGTCGACATATTAACTTATCACTACAGCCTCAAATATGTGTTCTCTCTGAAAGAAGTGAATCTCACACATAGAAGGTTGTTGAAATTACTCAACGATTACGACATGAGTATTCTTTACCACCCAGGTAATGCTAATGTGGTTGTTGATGCTTTAATTAGGTTGTCCACTGGAAGTACTTCCAATGTTAAAGAAGGAAAAAGGGAGTTAGCTAATGATTTGCACAAACTTGCATATTATGGAGTAAGTCTTATGGATTCCACAAAAGGAGGTATAGTGGTGACCAATGGGCCTGGGTCGTCATTACTGTCAAAGGAGAATGAGAAGCAAGACCAAGACCCCATTTTGCTTTTTTTAAAGGTCAATGATCATAAGAAAAAAAGATAGCTTTTTAAAAAGGGGGATATGGTGTGGTGAAGTATCAAGGTATATTATGTGTAGCAATGGTGGATGAACTCCAAGAAAGGATATTAGAGGAAGCTTCGAGCTCCATTTATACAAATCATTCGGGTTCCACAAAGATGTACCGTGATTTAAAAGATGTTTAGTTGTTGCAAGACATGAAAAAGGTCATTGCCGAGTTTGTTGCCAAGTGTTCGAATGGCAAGCAAGTGTCTGTAGAACGCCAAAGTCCTGGAGCTTTGACTCAAAATATAGAGCTTCTGAAATGGAAGTGGAAGAACATTAATACGGACTTCATCACAGCCTTGCCAAGGCCTTGCAAACAACATGATTCTATATGGGTGATTGTCGATAGAATGACAAAGTCAGCCCATTTCTTGCAAGTATGGACTACCTATTCTACCGAGGATTATGATAAGTTGTAACTTCATGAAGTTGTAAGCCTTCATGAATTTTCGATATCCATTATTTCAGATAGAGGTGCACAATTTACGACACAATTCTTGAAATCTTTCCTGAAAGGTTTGGGTTCAAAGGTGAACTTAAGCACTGCTTTTCATCCTCACACAAATAGAAAAGTAGAGCGTACTATCCAAACCTTTGAAGATATGTTGAAATGTGATGTGATCGATTTCGAAGGGAATTGAGATGATCACATACCTCTCATTGAGGTCACTTACATCAATAATTACCATTCGAACATCTAAATGGCTCTATAGGAAAAGATGCAGATCTTCTATTGGGCGGTTCGTTGTTGGTGAAGATGGGTTGGTAGGACAATATATAGTTTACCAGACTATGGAGAAGGTGAAAGTGATTCAATAGAGATAAACAACGGCACAATGTCGTCAAAATACCTATATAGATGTTGGGACAAGGCCGTTACACTTTTTGGTGGAAGATTGGGTGTATGTGAAAGTTTCACTCATGAAGAGGAAACTAAGTCCCCGATATATTTGACCTTATAGAATCTCAAAGAGAGCTGGCAATGTGACTTATGAGTTAGAGGTACCCCATAAATTAGTGGCGATTCATCCGATATTCCATATTTCTATGTTGAAGAAGTTTTTGGGTGATCCTTCATTGATTGTACCAACAGAGAATGTTGGTATTAAGGATAGCTTATCTTATTAAGAAGTTTTGATTCTTATTTTGGATTGTCAAATTCGTAGGTTAAGGATAAATGAAGTAGCATTAGTTAAGGTCTTTTTGAGGAACCAATTTGTTGAAGAACTGACTTGAAAATTTTCTGATGATATAAAGAGGAGATATCCCCATTTGTTTTAATTCAAACAGAATGCAGATCTAAATATTAAATTCTCTTCTTAACACCTTATAACACTATGCGTACATATAGTTCTCATTCGAGGATGATGTTCCCGGGGTAAGGGGGCATATTGTATCATCTATTTTATTTAGATAACAAAGAATTAGCTCAGAAACCACGAATAATAATTTTTGAAAATAAATAGGGAAATTTGGAAAATTTTCTAATTTTAAAAAGTGAGACTAGGTCATATTCTAATGTCCATAACTCCTAGCTCAAGAGGATGTATGAGGGGGAAAGCCGTTTGAAAGATCCTTCCATCGTCGCTAAGTTTGCGCATTTTTGATGTAGTATGAGGGGGATATGTCTTTCAGAAGTTGAGTTATTGGACTAAAAAAGGTAAAATCCAGATTTTTGTAAGGGTAAAACAGTCTTTTCACCCTAGTATTCCCTAATTTGTTATAAGGGTTTATTAGGTGTAAACCAAGCCCCAATTTAGTTTTAGAAAAACAATAATTCTTAGGTATGTGGGAGAAGAGAATAGAGAAAAGGAAGATCAAGAATTCTTCAAGAACACTAAGGTTCCGCTAGTGGAATTTGCTGGGGTGATCCCTATCAAGGTATGTGAGATATTTCTGTGTTGGTTTCGTTCACCAACACATTAATATGTATAATTCAGCAAGTTTTGTATTGATTGAATGATGAATCATGATTTTTTTGATGAAAAATTGTTGAAATTTTGTTGGTAGAGTTGTAGTGTACCTTTAGTAGTTCTGGTTCATGTTTTCGGGCTACATAACGGTTCTAAACTATTGGTTATTAAGGATTGTCCTTCTATACAAGGCAAACGAGGTGGAAATAGTAGATCTCAGTCTACAACATAAGAATCACCAACAAGTCGCCCCACTCTGCAGGGTAACTCATTTAGTAAAGGTTGTGATAAGCGCCAGAACAAGTTGTATGCTCTTCAGGCTTGCCATGATCTGGAAGGTTCTCCTGATGTAGTCACTAATACTTTAAGAGTATTTGACCTTGATGTTTATGTATTGTTAGATCTAGTGGATAGTCCTTCTTTTGTAACTCCTTACATAGCAGCCCATTTCAGTCTCAGTCGAGAAACACTCTCAGAACCTTTCTAAGTGTCTACTCCATTTGGTGACCCAGTTATAGCTAGAAGGGTATATAGAAATTTCACTGTCACAGTCTCTCAGGAATTCACCTTAGTAGATCTTTTACAGTAAAGTAAAGGTAGACTTCGATGTCATTCCAAGCATGAATTGTTTATATATATGTTATGCCTCAGCCAGTTATAGAACTACGATTGTTCATTTTTAGTTTCCGAACGAACCAATCTTAGAATGGAAGGGTAGTATTTTAAAGACTATAACTCGATTAATTTTTTACCTTAAATCTATAAAAATGATCTCTAAGTCTTATCTCTATCATCTAGTTTGGGTTAAGGATTCTTGCTCTGAAACCCCAACTCTTCAGTCACCCCCAGTAGTGAGTGAGTTTCCAAAAGTTTTTCCAGAAGATATTCTCGAAATTCATCTCAAAAGGGAAATTGAATTTAAAATTGATCTCCTTCCATATACCAATCCTATTTTTATTCCTCCTTATAGAATGACTTCATTGGAGTTTAATGAATTGAAAAATCAGATGATATACCTTCTAGTTATGGGCTTCATTAGACATAGTATTTCACCATGCGGTGCACCAGGGTTGTTTATTAAGAAGAAAGATGGTTCTCTAAAAATGTTCATTGACTATAGACAGTTTAACAAGGCCACAATAAAGAATAAGTATCCCATCCCGAGGATTGATGACTTGTTTGGTCAACATCAGGGTACTAGACATTTCTCAATGATAGACCTTAGATCGGGTTATCATCAGCTCAAAGTTAGAGATATTGACATTTTGAAAACAACATTCAAAACTCGTATGGTCATAATGAATTTGTAATTTCGTCGTTTAGACTAACCAATGCTCCTGCAACTTTTATTTATTTGATGAACATAGTGTACAAGGAGAACTTAGACTTGTTTGTTACCGTATTTATTGATGATATCCTCATTTACTTTTGGAAGAAGGAAGAACATGCGAGTCAGTTAAGAATTGTTCTAAGACTCTCAAAGATCTCCATTTATTCGTTAAGTTTAGAAAATGTGAGTTCTAGTTGCAATCTGTTGCTTTCCTTGGTCACACATTATCTTGCGAATGGATTTGAGTGGATTCACAGAATATAGATGTAGTGTAACAATATCCTAGACCAACCTCTACTACACATATTAGAAGTTTCTTAGGTCTAGAGGGATATTACAGAAGGTTTGTGGAAGGATTTTCACATATAGCCTCACTATTAATTAGGTTAACTATGAAGTTGGTCAAGTTCCAACGGTCAGATGATTGTAGGAAAAGCCTTGAAGAATTGCAAAATAGATTGACTACAACTCCAGTCTTACTTCTACTAGAGGGTTCAAATGGTTATGTGATCAATCTATTGTGATGCATCTAGAGTGGGTCTAGGTTGTTTGTTGATACAACGAGATAAGGTTATAGCTTATGCTTCTACACAACTTAAGGTTAATGAGAACAACTATCAAACTCATGACCTCGAGCTTGCAGCAGTTGTGTTTGCACACAAGATATTGATACACTACTTGTATGGTGTCATGTAGAAGTGTTCACTGACCATAAGAGCCTACAATATGTGTTCACCCAGAAAGAATTGAATATTCACCAAAGGATATGACTTGTTTTCCTTAAGGTTTATGATATGAGTGTGCATTACCATCCTGGTAAGGCGAATGTAGTAGCAGATGCTCTTAGAAGACTATCTATGGATAGTGTAGGCCATGTTGAGAAACAAAAGAAGGGAGCTCGTAAAGGATGTTCACACCTTGAGCGCTTAGGATTTTTGCTTATAAGAATATTAGACAGTGGTGTAACAGTTAAGAAGGGGGAAAAATATTCTTTGGTAGTGGAGGTTTAGGGAAAGTAAGACACTGATCAAATCTTGCTTGAACTTATGGGTGAAGTCTATAAAAAAAATAGTGGAGGTTTTCTCCCAAGGGGGAGAGGGTGTACTTCGCTATCAGGGTAGATTCTGTGTTCCTGATGTGGGAGAGTTGAGACAACATATGCTTGCCGAAAGCCATAACTCTAGGTATTCTATTCATCCAGGTACCACTAAGATGTACGACAATCTGCAGGAAGTCTATTGGTGGAATGGAATGAAGAGGGATATAGGAGATTTTGTGAGTAAGTGCCCCAATTTCCAGCAAGTCAAGGTAGAATATTAGAAACCACGACATTCCTACATGGAAGTGGGAGGTGATCAATATGGATTTCATCAGATGTTTAAAGCGTATTCGTAGACAACATGACTCCATTTGGGTGATAGTTGATAGGATGACTAAGTCTTCTCCCTTTTTGGCGGTCAAGACTACAAATTCTGCAGAAAACTGCCAAGATTTACATTAATGTAATTGTGAGATTGGATGAGGTTTCTTTTTCTCTCATCTCACATAGAGGACCTCAGTTCGCCTCTCATTTCTGGAAGTCATTTCAGAAGGTTCTTGGTACTCATGTTAACCTTAGCACTGCATTTCATCCGCAGACAAATGGACATGTAGAGCGTACATTTCAGACCCTAGAGGATATGTTCAGATCTTGTGTGATTGATTTCAAGGTTAGTTAGGATGATCACCTTCCTCTAATTGAGATCTCCTACAACAAATGTTACCATTCCAACATTAAGATGAACCCATATAAGGCAATGTATGGAGTAGATGTAGATCTCATGTTCATTGGTTTGAAGCATCTTTGATAGGGATATATTAAGTTCTTTATTCTATGGAGAAAGAGCAACTCATTATAGATAGACTTAGGACAACAAAGAGTTGTCAGAAATTTTATGTAGAAGTAAGGAGAAGGGAAATAGAGTTTAAAATTTATGCTTGGGTTTTCCTGAAAGTGTCACCTATGAAAGGGGTATTGAAATTTTGCAAGAAGGGGAAACTCATTCCTAGATATTTAGGTTCATAAAAAATCTTGAAAAGGGTTGATAAGGCGACATATGAGTTAGAGTTGCGAAAAGAACTAGCAGTGGTGCATCCGGTCTTCCACATCTCTCTTTAGAAAAAGTGTGTTGGTGATCTAGCCTCTGTAGTGCCATAAGAGAGTGTGGTGTTGAAAAATAGTATTTTGTATGAGGATATACAAGTTAAGATTCTTGATCGTCGGGTAAGGAGGTTGAGAAACAAAAAAGTCGCTTCAATCAATGTTTTGTGGAGGAATCAATCCGTAGAGGGAGCTACTTGGCAAGAAGAAGCATCCATGAACCCAAGAATCCTCACCTCTATCCTTCCAATTCCACTCCATCTTGAGGTAATAGTTCCTCTTCAGTTTTTCAGTTATTTATGCATGAATTCACCCTTAGAATCATGTTCCCTCAAATTGTACTCGCATTTTCAGCGCAATTGCATGTTCTCAGAACTTTTGAGAGTGAAAAACGGAGTCCTCAATGTTTAGTAGTAAGGATTGAAACTCTCTCCCACAATTGAGCTAATTTAGTGTTCATTCGAGGATGAATATTCTCAAGGTGGAGATAATGTAAGAACTTGTATCCTAGATAGACCCAAATTCAGATTTTCATGAAGTGCAAGTGTAATCTAAGGAAGCCACATACATAACCTAGTTAGAACCACGTCCGTGGACTAGGTTCGTCAATCTTGGTCCGCAAATGAACACAACACCTACGAACCATAGGTGGGACCACAATGCGTGGACCAGGTATGTCAATATTGGTCCATAAATGACGGTAAAGGCCTAAAACTCGTAGTAAGGATCACGGTTCGTCGACCAGGTCCATCGGTCACTCTGACAGCAGTTAATTAAGGAAATTTTTGTATTTTCATATTTAGTCTAATCCCTATGATACATCGTTTAGACCCTAAATTATGAGTTTATAGTCAGTGTAAACCAACAAACATAAGTAAAGCTTACCTAAGTCAAATCATAAATAAAAACATAAAAAATTAGAAGCAAGAAAGAAGAAAAATGTCACGAACGCTAGTTCAAGAACGCAACAAGATTGCAGCTGTTCTAGCCCTGAAATGTAAATATTTATCCAAAAATTTCATCACAAATTATGTGGGATTTTACTAATGGGTTCCTTTCACCTATTGGATCCCTATTTTTTTGTCTGTTTCTTGATTCCCTTATCATGAATAGACATAGGGTTTCTAAAATTTTAATAGAATATCATGAATTAGTTAGTTATGTGTTCCAAATCAGATTACCACGGTATTACTTAGAATATTGAACTACTTTCAGAACCCTAGCTATGTATTTCTTTAGATCTCGAATTACACATGCTAGGTCATATACTTTAATTATTCAATTACACATGCCTCAATTATTAATTCATAATTATCCATTCAATTGTTGGATTCTCACTTCGCATGTTCAGTTTTGAGCTATCCAGTATTTACAGAAATTTTATCATAATATCTTAATCACTTAATTCATTAGTAGTAGCGTAATACCATGTTTTACTAGTGTTTAGGTTACCCAAATATTGTAATAACTACTAGCTAAATAGGTTGTAAGACACCTCTGCGGGCAATCAGTTAAGCAATCACGCCAACATACCTTTATAACTTTGGCAGGATATATTGGGTTCTCTCTATGGGACGTATACATCGTACTCCACATTTATCTTATTTGGTTTTGTTGTCAGTTATAAGTAGCTCCTACAGTTCAGTTAGACTCTTTGGCATTAACCCTAATTACAAATCATTTATCATTCATTTCGTCATGATATAAATTTTGATATTGCATCAAGTTAGCTAAGAATTCAGTATATCATGTTAAGATTATTATATTTGCTATTGTGCTTTTTCAGTTATGTCTTATTTAAGCTTTACTCTATCCTACATGCTCAGTACTGACGTATTTGTGCGCTACATCTTCTCATGATGTACGTTAAAGTTCTCAGCATTCAGATCACACTTAGATTCATTTTCGATCTCTACATCACCAGATTTATTGGTGAGTCCTGATTCTCCGAGGACAATAGTTAGGAGTTTCTTTTCAATATGTAGTCCTTTAGTTTCAATTTTTGCTAGACTTAGCTGGGGTCTGACCCAGCATTTATAATTAGTTTAGAGGCTATTTTCAGACATAGTTAGTTTCAACTTAACATTGAGTTAATATTTTCTTTGTATTAAAACTTGTCAGTATTTCAAATATTTCAGATATATTATACGGAATTCCCCATCTTTTCATTAAATTACCATTTAGTTTCTGCATCAGTTATTTCCTTTAGTATGTTGATTATCATGCCACCAGGGTTAGCCTAGATCTCTTCTCGTCCTAGGTCCCGTGTCCACGTCTTCGGGGTATCTCGGGGCATGACAGACACAAACTCCATTTGAGGGACCATGTTCCATGGTCCTCACCATGAACCGTGGAGTTAGGCGTGGTCCCTGATGGGGTTCATCAAAATGTATGTTTTTAATGTCTTTTGTGAATTAGTCCAATTAAGTTAGGGGTATTTTGGGTATTTTATGGGTGAAATATATATTTGTTTCAAGTCAGTTTTCACCCATTCTCAAATAAAAAACACAAACACTGAAATATTCTCCCAATACCCTATTCCGTCAAATCTGTCTTTCTCTACAAAGCTCATCCATTGAAGAACACCAAGCTTCAAGATTAAGGTTAAATATTCAAGGTTTTTACTTCAATTTTATGGAAAATATTCAATTAATGTATGGATGATCTTCACTCGTTAGACATTTTCCCAAAGAGCCCCTCTCAGAAAATGCATTTTAAAGTCCCCCTATTTCATGGTTTTTACTGAAATTTGCGGTTCTCTTTATTAAATCTATTCCATTTATCAAAAATTGTTGTTTATGATTATATATGAAGGTTAGTGGATGAATTCATGTAATGTTTATGGATTTTAAACAATTCCCCACAAGACCAATGGCTTCCCTTCTTTCTCAAATTTAAACCCTAGTATATTTTGAATGTTGAAAATTTAATAGTTTTTCATTAAATTGATTATTTTATTATTATGTTATCCTATATGATGTATTAAGATTATGAAAATAGGGTTGAATGTTAAAGAAAGACTTGAATGATATGAGTAAAGGTCTTTCATTTAATGGGTAGTCTTATATTGAATTGTTGATCCACTTATGGTGGAGTAGCTTACTTGATTTATGAATTATTGCTTGATACAAGATTTCCTCCTCCCCACAACCCTAATCATGAGCAAGTGTGAAATGGAATGAACATGTATGTTATTCTACGATATGAATATGAATGTTGTTCTATGATTGTGTTGGTGTTGGTATGTTGAATAAAAGGTAATTCTCTTAAACATTATATGACTATGGTATAAAAGGACATTCTCAGATTTTCCTCCTTTTATGATTGAAAGGTTATTCTCATAGTTTGTACCCTTGAGCTATAAGATAAATGAGTGGTTGAGTCTTTAGACATTATTTATGAACTAATGTATCATTAAAGGCTTAATGTTACATCAAGGGAATTGTGCTTAGGACAGACTAAACATGACTATGCGATGGAGGATTTTAGGCTTGCAAAGTTTGGCTTTCCATATGGGTTTCTTCTTCATTTAGCAAGTACGGGTTCTTGAATATATATGTTATTTTATGAAATGAAAATCTTCTAGGTTTTTCAACTCCATGTTTCTTTGTACAAATCTTCTTGTTCTATATCTATGCACCCACATAGGTCTTTAGATTATTGCTCCACCTAGATAATAATTATGTTGGTTTGACCCGAGGCAAGTGAAACACCTTTTTTGTGTGGGGTAGAACACCGAATTCCATGTAGATCACATAGTACATGTCGATCATTGCAGATCTCACTGTGTTGTATGAATATGAAGTAATCTTTTCATACGACTAATGAATATGAATACGAACTCTACCTAGGGATTCTTTATGGATACCTCATATTATAGGTGAGGGTATGAGACTTTACATAAACATTGCACAAGTAAGTTCTTTGAGGGGTCCTTGTGTGAAAATTTATGTATGGCAACTTATGAATGATTTTAAGTTTGATTTCACCTATTATGATGTCAATTTTGTAGGTGAATACACACCTATATCTTCTTGCTGAATTTACATAACATATATGGATGTATGAGCATTCGTATGTATATTTCACAAGTGAACTTGACAAGGGGGTCATGGGTGGTGTCTGTATTGTATAATGTGACTTATGATTATGAATGACTCTTTATCTTATGGTATGGATTGATTATAAATTCCTTGAATGTGAATTTTGGCTTTCAACATAAAATAACATGTTTTTGATAAAAGTCCCTTTAATGAATGTATTAAACGGTTTTGATCGCATATCTTCCATACTTAGTACAATTGATTGTGCTAACCTATAGTTGTTTCATTTTATGCTCTGATTAGGTTTGTACTAGTAGGTTCCCATTGTGAAGAAGATAAAGCTTGAATTGGATTCTCCAAGACTTCGATGTGTCCTCATGTTCTGAGGAAAAGCATGATTCCACTTATGTTTCTTTATATTGAAATAAATTTCTTATGAACTTCTTATTATGAGAAAATTTAATTGTAAAGGGATATGTTCCCTATTTGACAAATCTACTTTGTACAAAAATGGTTTATGAGTCGACGTCTAGACATTCTATTTCTATTAAGAAAAGGTTTGATATTGATGTTCAAAATTTTTAAATTTCCGCATTATTCAATGTAGATGGTTATCGTAGGAGCTTGTGTGATACCCCTTCAGGTTCATGTAAGCAGTGTCACGTCAAGGGGGTTCACTTGGGCTTGAAATTAACATGAAATCTAGGGGTGTAGGGATAGGAAATCGATGTCACAACTGGGTAATTATTATACTCTATAGTGATGAACATTCATGAATTCGCTAAGTAATCTTCGATAATGCTAATCGTCTTTCGATCTCAAAGAATCTACACATAGACTCTTCATTATGTCTAATCTAAATGAGAATCTAAATAATCCAATACCTTAATCTACTCTCTCTATTGATGCATAATTAGGGAAATAGATGGGGCCCACAACCTCTATTTTAAAGTAAATTAGATAAAACACACCTAATTTTCTAGTGTTGGATAACTATCCACTCAAATAAATCTCTTCCGAGCATCGACCAGAGATCCCAAGAATGAGTTAAGTTAGCAACCTTAAGCCATAAATTACCCACATCCTAATTACCCAAATAAATGTATTAACATATGCAAAATTAATCATAAGACAATGTACACTACATTATATCATCACCCAATCCCATAATTAAATCAAAAAAATTACCTTACACGAAAGCAAGCATGAGTAATATGAAATTTCGTAATTACAAGTAAACCACCTCTAGATGGGTAGAAGAATTAAGGGATTTACTAGGATAGTAGATGGGGAGAAGAATTTTATCGCTTCTCTATCCCAATACCATACTAAGGGCAACCCTACTCACATCACACATCACCTCAAATGGCTCATTCTCATTTGGTGAAATAATAATGGGCGCGGACACTACTTCCTTATCAATAGTCCAAACGCTTTAAGACAGGATTCATCGAAATATAATTTACAATATTTTTTGAAAAATTTGCACATTGGATGAGAAATTTTCGCAAAAGTCTTTATAAATCTATGATAAAAACTAGCATTCCCGAGAAAAATTCTTACACCCTTGACAATGATGGGTGGAGTAACCTTTTTTATCACCAGAACTTTGGCACGATGAACCTCTATTCCTTTTTTCTGAGATTCGATGGCCCAACACTATAACTTCTTTCACCATAAAGTGACATTTCTCCAAATTTAACACCAAATTTCAATCTTCGCATCTCTTGATCACCTCAGCCAAATTATTCAAGAACCAAACAAAGGAGTCGCCAACCATAAAAAAATCATCCATGAACACCTCAATAGTGTACTCCACCATAACAAAAAAAATCGAAATCATAAATCTTTGCAAGGTAGTCGGTGTATTACATAACCCAAACTACATAGTTTGAACGCAAAAAAGTCTTTAAGGACAAGTGGAGGTGATCTTTTCTTGATCTTTACGAGTCAATAAATATCTAGTTGTACGAAAATAGCCATCAATAAAGAAATACCAACCCTTGGTTGCATGTCTGTTTAACATTTGGTCCATGAAGTTCATGGCAAAATGGTCCTTTTTAGCCCAAGGATTCAAATTTCGGTAGTCTATGTAAAATCTCCATCCATTCACTAGCCGCATGCGAACAAACTCGTTCCTTTCATTAGGTACCACAATAATCCTACCCTTTTAAGACACGCAGTAAAAAGGACACACCCAACTGTGGTCCGCAATAGAATAAATGGACCCAACATCAAACCACTGCATCATCTTCTTTTTCACTACTTCTTGCATAGGTGGGTTCAACCTTCTTTGGTTCTCAATACTCGGTTTGTGATCTGGAATTAGTTTGATTTTATGGGAGAAAATATCAAGAGGGATCGTAATAATATCTGCAATAGTCCATCCAATGGCTAGTTTGAACCTCTTTCACATTGCCACTAAGATCTCTACTCGATGCCTTTTTTAAATCTGGTGTAAAAAATACCAGAAAAATGTAATCTCTAACCAAAAACTCATGCTTGAGATGAGGTGGTATTGACTAAAGCTCTAATTTTGAGTCCTCCACAATAGACTGTCTTACAGGTTGAGACTCACGCTGCTTCATGTCCAACTCTAACTTTTTCGGCTTTCAACGATATTCGTATCTTTCAAGCGCGGCAACCAAAGCATCAAAATCCTAAATAACATCACTTTAAAAATTCATAATGACCGATGCTAATTAATCAACACCTAGTCACTCTTCAATTTGCACTTGGGATAGAATCTCACCTCTGTAGGTTATACAGATGTCATTTGGATCTCACCACTATGCTTTATGAACCTAATGATGTTGAAAGTTGCTTCTTCATTATTAAAACTAAACTTCGTATGCCCTTTTTGTATTTCAACTAGTGCACGCCCTGTGGCCTATACTTATCTCCCTAGAATAATGTGTACCTCAAAATCAACCTCACAATCAAGAATTATGAAGTGAAGTTGAAAGATGAACAACTCCACTTTCACAAGAACGTCATTGAGTACACTTATGATCCTATTTATAATTCGATCGGCCATTTGTAACCGCATCGTAGTGGGTTTTGCGTCCCAAAAGCCTAACTTCTTGTAAATGGATAGTTGCATGAGATTTATGCTCTCACCAAGATCACACAGCGCCTTAGCAAAGTGTAGCAACCCTATAGTACATGGAAAAGTGAAGTCGCCCAGATCCTTCTTCTTCTTCATAAAAGACCTCGTGAAAATAATACTACAATGTTTCATTCAGTCATCAACTTAGCATATCAGGGCATTTTCTCTAAAGATTCTCTCAATGGAACATTGATAGACAAGTACTTCAACTTAGCGATAAATTAACGATATTTACCATCTTCTATTTTCTTCACAAATATCTATCGAAATGATGGTGAAGGTAAAGGTATGAGTACCACTCTTTGAGATAGTTCTTCTTATTTCGATGTTGCATAACACAACTATGCACTAGATTCTCTTATATCATCTTCCTTTCTCATATACCCTTCTACTACATACAGCATAGGTGGATCAATTGTCTACATACCTCCTCGAGTAGTGACTTACATACATTTCCATCTTTTTTTGGGTTATGGAAAATGTTTCTTTAAAGAGTTTCAGGTTGGCGTTGGTTAGCTATAGTAGACAACTGAGTCATCGTAGCTAAAGGTTCTTTATCGAGACCGCATGTGCATCCACCTTTTGTCCAGTGCCAGATAGGTTACTTCACTTCTCCTTAACATTCTCATCAATTGCCTCAAACATCCTCATCATCTTTTGCATCATATCCTCAATCTGCGACATATTACCTCGACCTTCCTTAGGGGCAACTTCCCGATTTTGGGGCGAAAGATATGGTCCAACCCGATCGTTCCTGTTACCATAGTTGTTCTCGTTGAAATTGTTATCGCAGTTGTTTTTCCTATGTCGTACATATTGACCCTCTCTGTTGTAACTACCATACTCTGACCATGACTTCCTTCACCTTGGCGCCAATTTTCCATATAAGATTCTTAGGCATTTGGTTGGAAACCCCATCTGATCATTAACTACATATGCATCTGTTGATAGGGGTGGAGGTTTAGTCAAATTGATCACCGCATTCACCTCCTCTACGCCTCCGCTCACATGCCTCAAGACCAAACCCAAATCAATTCTCATATGTGCCAACTGTTCATGAATCTAATATATGTACTAATTATTTATAGCCTAAATAACAAAGGTGTTTCGCCTAGTGTTAGACTCTCTAGTGCTCCAAGCTTTGTTGTTGAGAGATATCTTCTCCAACTTCTTTGCAATATCAGCATATGTGCATGCTCATATGAGCCACCAACAATAGTATCAAGCACCACTTTATTTTTGTCATCTTGACCTTTATAGAAATACTCTTTTAGTGAATAATCATCAATGCAATGATTCGGTACACAACTAATGAACGCAGTGAATTTGTCCAAGAGCTACTCATCGGCTCTCCAGGTAATGCTAAAAAGTTGTTCACCTTATCCTTGTGATTGAGATCCTTGGACACTGAATCATACCTTGCTAACAACACATATCTCAATTGTCCCCATGTACTTATAAATATGTAGGAAGATCGGTAAGCCATATAGAAACCTAACCTATTAGTGGTAGAGAGAACAGTTGCAACCCAATTACATCCATGTCTAGATCTAGTCTACCCACACAACTTTTGGAAACAACTCGAATCTTGGATATATGAGCATGTGGATCTTCTAGTGGCAGTCCAAAAAATAAACATCTTATAGTGATAATCTGCATCAGGCTACTCGTGACCACGTATGTATGCCCTGGGGTAGTGGGGGTAGGACCAGAGGTCTATCAAAGTCTGCAATCTTTACGTTTCCTCTAATATAGTCATGAGGTCGTGGGGATTCTAGTTGTTTCACTCTCAAGGAGTCTTCTAATTGATTCTCAATGAGTGCCTAATTTTTTGCACCAACTAGTATTCGGGGCTGCAAGATTTCTCCATCACGTATATTCCCTCTATTTGGGTTAACTAGAACCCCTTGATTCTCAATTCTCGGCTAATTTCAATTCAATTCGGCATCGTAAGGGATTAATGGTTCCCCTTGGATAAGTGTGCTTTACATACATTAGAGCTAGACCTGATAGAGACAACACCACAAAGAAAATGTAAAATTAGGAAATAGTTGACTAAAGTTCAATACTGTAGTTAAAATTAATCTAAAAGGAATATTTCCCTGGCTGCGGCGCCAAAATTTTATACGCTCAAATTAAAATTCCCTAAAGAAGTAAAAGTGATCTTTATCAAATAAAGAACTAAACTAGTAGGTTGGGGTCGATCCCACGAGGAAATAGGTTTATCGTTAACTTTAACCCATGATTGTCGCTTTTTAATAAAGGTATTTCCGAAACAATAGAGTGAAATCTACATCAAATGGTCTAGTGGAGAAGTCTACGGACACCATTGATGGTATGTCATTCAATCGCCGGATTGTCAATGGTGCTCGTAGATCCTAGGTAAGCCTCAAAATTTTTCTAAGTCTAAGAATAATTGTTGAATTTGAAACGGGGTCTCGTGGATCCAATCAGTCAGTGAATCGTCCATACTCGAATGGTTATATAAAAAACCCAATCATTCAAATTCTTCTCTCTTTCCATTTTATTTGAAAAATCTTGCCATATCCGTTTCCACCCATTCAATTTCTCCATAAATCACTCCCCATTTCAATACCACATATCTAAAAATCATCTGCCTCCTCACTTTATAAAAATCCCAACCATTTTCTCTGAAGTTTTCTTTTCTTTTAATCCTCAAAAGTACGCTGATAAGGTTAAGAAAGCGTCAGCTTTTTCTTTGGGTTGGACATCATTGTAGGCACACAACCACAACACTCTTCATTTCTTGTAACATAATTCAATCTCCATTCACTTTGAATGCACAGTCATAGTTGAATTTAGGAAGTCAGGAGTGGGGTGTTGACCTTGGGACTCTATTGGAAGTCACTATCCTTATAACATGCACACCTTAACCAAGACCTAACAAACCATATATCAAGACATTTTAATTCAACATCAAAACCAACCCTAATCAATCTTATCACTAGGTATATTTCAACATAACTTCATCACTTAACACAAGTAATAATAATTAAAGTAATGGTTTGGAACATGAAGATTTACCTAACCTCCCTCAAAATAAATCATCATAGTCTTACCATAGACCAACCAATTACATCAAATAGTATGTGTAGTAACATCAATCAATAGTAATTAATACAAGAACTGGGTCAATTGCAACATCACTATCCTAATTAACATCAATTCATAACCTAGGGTTTAGGAATTAGCTTTCATCAAGATTTAATCAAGAATTTGATGCAATCCCACAATTAATTATTATAATAAATCCATACATGAATTAGAATAGATTAAATAAG
The DNA here is from genome assembly GCA_027704785.1 of Solanum chmielewskii. Lineage (NCBI taxonomy): Eukaryota > Viridiplantae > Streptophyta > Magnoliopsida > Solanales > Solanaceae > Solanum > Solanum chmielewskii. The sequence goes on along the minus strand of JAKWIX010000318.1, from coordinate 13,713,337 downwards.
TCTAATAATCCAATCATTCTTCAATTCTCATTAATTCATGACCAAGATCCAAGATTTGGGGAATTAGGGTAAGGAAATATTATCAACGTTAAATTGCATCAATTAACACCAATTAATTAACAATCTACACTTAATCAGTCATAGTAAATCAGAATTTATCATCAATTTGAAGTTAAGTAGAAAACCAATTAGAATTGGAAAACCCTTGAAATTGGGTGTTTTAGAAATCATCTTTGAGAGGATCTCTTGATGAAAGTAAACCCAAGAATGAAGAACCTATGCCTTATGAAGAATAATCAACTAAATTGATGTTAAATCCTAGAAAAATTGGTCGTTCTTCTTCAAGCTATCTTCTTCCTTCAATGGAGGATGAATAGGGAGAGAAACAATAGAGAGGTCAAATTTGTTAGGTTTTTATTTGAGTGGGTTAATGTGAGGGAAAAATGATCGGAATTAATAAAGATATCCCCACCCATGAAATACTCAAATGACCCCTCACTTATGTTGACCCTTTACTGAAGTCAAACTTCAAACCCAGCAAGTCCGCGACTCAGAGCTGTTCCGACATGAATTTTCAAAATTAATTTTTGAGACAGTAGAGTCCTCTACCTTTTGTGCCATGCGAACTTGATATTTAACCAAAAATGCACTCAAGTTCGCTATGTAGACTTGTTTCATTCATGTACAGATTGTCTGCTTCCTTGGCAGCTTGCCGAGCTAAGTTTGGGGTCCTTCCAAGACCCCTAAGGCGACCCTTCAGGGGTTAAACCTGGACATGTTTAGTGTATATACATTATTTAACTTATTTAAAGTAGTTTTACATTTTTTAAACCTCATACACCACTCCATAACCTTTGGGAAAAGTAAGTACGTTTCATTAGTTCAATTTTACTAGCTTCTGGACGTCTTGGATGTTCTTGTCATTTTTATTCTTAAAATTCCTAAATGACTTATTAACATTATATAAGTTCTGAAAACAGTGTCCTCACCTTTAGACACTCAGTTTAGGATATATATTAGGTGTTAGACTTTCGAAGTATTACAGTGCCACCCCCCCAAGGAACATTATTCCCCGAATGACACCAAAATCTTTTGGAAGGAAAGGAATGACTCAAGACTAGCAGCCCAACCAAAAGTAATACATGATATTTTAAATTACATTATCAATCATGGAACTTACACATAGAAAGACTCCAATTACTACACATAGATCTTAACATCCAAATAGGTGGAATTTCCTTCTCACAACACCCTGAGGTGAACATACTATATATGAGTCAAATATGACAAAACTCAATTTACCAACATGCTTAATTTAACATCATTTCATATAGACTCACCATACAAAAATGCACAAAATAACTCAAATAAGAAGAATTGATAATTTTCAAGTCACTATGCACTATTCACTGTTATTTACTGTAATGACACAAAAAACGCACATTTTGCAAAACTTCCCTAAAAGTCACAGCAAGTTCGAATTTAGTCATTATTTTCATTATAATCAAGAAAAACAATCCTTCACTAGTAAAGAGATGACGATAATGGGACTTTATGTCGGCTTTGGCCTCCCATGTTTCTTCCTCAACTAGGTGGTTTATCCATAACACCTTTACGGAGCCCACCTCTTTGTTTCTCAACCTCTTCACTTTACGATCAAGGATTTATACAGGAAACTCCTCACAAGAGAGGTTATCCTTCACACCAAGACCCTCAATAGGTTGAACAGATTTGGGATCACCGACACACTTCTTAAACATAGATATATGGAAAAGCGGATGAAGCAAAGATAATTCACTTGGAACCTTCAACTCATAAGCAACCTTACAACAATTTTGCAAGATCTCATAATGACCCATATAACGAGGGCTCAACTTCCCTTTCTTTCCAAATATAACCACCCCTTTCATAGGAGAAGTTATTTAAAATACCTTATCGCCTTCTTCGAATTTAAGGTCTCTTCTCCTGTGATCCGCATAAGATTTTTGCGGACTATAGGATGTTTGCGACCGTTTCCTTATGGTATGAAGTTTTTACAAAATCATATAAATCAAATCGGGACCATGAATTGAAGAGTCACAAACCTCAAACAATCTTATAGGAGATCTACACCTCCTACCGTACAAGGATTCTTAATGATCAATAGAGATGGATGAATGAAAGCAATTGTAATATGAGAACTCCACCTAAGGCAAATTCTCATCCCAATTTCCCTTTAAAATCAATAATAGAAGGTCTAAGCATATCCTCAAGATTTTGAATATTCCTTTCCGCTTGACCATCTGTTTGGGGATGAAAAGTGGTGCTTAACTTCACTTGAGTACCCAAACCCTTTTGAAACCATCTCCAAAATCTAGATGTCAATTGGTGATCCCTATATGATATGATGGGCAAAAGAACCCCATGAAGACATACTATAATGTCAATATATATTTTTGCATAGTCTTCTGCCGAATATGTAGATTAACGGGAATAAAATAAGCATATTTGGTCAATCTATCCACTATCACCCATATAGATTCATGTTTTTTTTGAGTTTGAGGCAAACCTACTACGATATCCTTTTTAACATCGACCCACTTCCAAATATGAATTTGGATTTCTTATAGTAGACCACTCGGTTTTTGGTGTTTGGCATTCACTTGTTGACAATTGGGACACTTTGTAACAACCTCCACAATATCCATTTATAGACCATTACACAAAATATCTCGCTAAGGTCACAGTACATCTTTGTAAATCAAGGATGAACAGAGTAACGGGCTCCATGATCTTCCTCCGCAATCCTACTCCTCAAACTATCCACATTAGGAACACAAAATCTACCTTGATACATAATAAAACCATCCCCCTGGGAAAATGACTCATTCATATATCAAAGAACTGACTCTTTTTACTCAATCAATAATGGATCAAGGTGTTGCTTAGACTTCACCTCAACCACCAAAGACGACTCAGAGTTATGACGTACAACCATGGCACCATTTGGAGAATCTTTAATTCGCCCCTAAACGAGCCAAACTATGAACATATTTTAATGGGTTTCTCTTGGATTCTTCCATATGGGACACAGTTCCATTGGACAACCGACTTAGAGAATCTGCTACCACATTAGCCTTGCCGGGGTGATAGAGAACATTCATGTCATAGTCTTTCAACAGCTCTAACCATCTCTGCTTCAAGAGATTCAACTTCTTTTGAGTGAATACACATTGGAGACTTTAATGATCCATATACACATCAACATGAAACCTCATAAAGATAATGCCTCCACATTTTAAAGGCAAAAACCACGGCCGCTAACTCAAGGTCATGGGTTGGATAATTGTTCTCATGTACTTTGAGTTTCCTAGAAGCATATGATATAACTTTGCCATGTTTCATAAGAACACACCCCAACCCGACTTGCGACGCATCACAATAGATCAAAAAACCCATAGTACCCTCCAGTAGAGTCAATACAAGAGCGGAAGTAAGTTCATTCTTCAACATTTGAAAAATCTTTTTACATGCCTCTAACCACTCAAATTTAACATTGTTTTTTGTCAAGGTTGTCACAAATGAAGCAATAAACACAAACCCATTAACAAACCTTCTATAATAAGAGGCTAGGCATAAGAAACTCCTTATGCCACAAGGATCCAAAGGCCTAGATGAATTTTTTTCTCTGCTTGCTCTTCCTTGGATCAACCTCTATCCCTTCACTAGAGATGATAAGACTATGAATCTCTACCGACCTCAGCAAAAACTCACATTTGCTATATTTGGATAAAAACTGGTGTTCTTAAGCACTTGTAACATCACCCTCAAATGGTTTGTGTGTTCAAATTCATTCTTTGAATATACCAAGATGTTGTCAATGAAGACAATGAAAAATGAATCGAGGTAACTTAGAAAAGCCCTATTCATTAGGTCCATAAATGCCGCCGAAGTATTAGTGAGACCAAAGGACATTACTAAGAACTCATAGTGGCTATATCTTCTTCGAAATATCGTCTTGGGAATATCTTAACCTCTCACCCAAAGTTGGTGATATCCCGATCTCAAGTAAATCAAGGAAAAGAAACTCGCACCTTGGTGTTGATCAAATAAATCATCAATCCGCGGGAGAGGATACTTAATCTTGATTTTGACTTTTTTGAGTTGACGGTAATCGCTATACATTCTAAGGGACCCATACTTCTTCTTCACAAACAATACCAGAGCACCCTATTGAGAAATACTATGCCAAATAAATCCCTTGTCTAGTAAGTCGTTGAGTTGAATGTTTAACTCTTTCAATCCTCCGTAGCCACCTGATAAGGAGAAATCAAAATGGTATTTGTATTTGGTAGCAAATTGATACCAAAATCAATTTTCCATTCATGAGGAATAATGGGAAGATCATTAGGAAAGACCTTCAGAAATTTAGTCGCTACGCGGACCGACTCAATCGGAGAAATTTCTAAGTCTACATATTGGAATCTTACTATATGATATAAACACACTTTAGAGATAATCCTAAAAGTTTTCAAACAAGACATTATACGACCTCTAGGAATAGAATTTTCCCCCTTCCACTCTTACATGGGCTCATTTGGAAAGTTAAACCTCACCACCCTCTTTCTACAATTTGTTGATCCAAAGAAAGCATGCAACTAATCAATACCCAAAATAACATCAAAATCAAAAATATCAAGTTCTAGTAGTTCAACATGAGTAACTCTATTGAGCAATATTATAAGACATTTTCTATACAACCTTTTTGCAACAACCGACTCACCCACCGGAGTAGTCACCGTAAAAGGTTCATTCAAGATATAGTGAAAAATGTCAATCTGTTTAGATACTACAGGAGCAAACAAAGGCATGGTAGCACCAGGATCAAGAAAAGCATATACATAAATAGAAAAAACTTTCAACATACTGGTCACCACGTCGCGAGAAGTATTTTGCTCACCTCTAGCGGAGAGAATAAAAGTGGTTCTTCTTTGGAGCATCATTAGAACCATTTGCTAAGATTGACCACTACCCTTTTCTTGACCCTTAAAATTTGGGAAATCTCTAACTTTAGGGCCACTTTTTCCACAACCAAAACAATTGCCTGTTCAAACTAAACATCCTACAAACTTCCCTTTCCCACACTTAGTACATGTCCTTTGGGGACCTAGGTTTAGTAACTTTATCATCACGAGACTTAGAGAACTTAGAACGAACTTGATTAGAGAATCTCTTGTTGAAACTAAGCTTTTCTTTGATATCAAGCCTACCCTTTGAAGAACATACATCAAAATATCTTTCCTTTTGAGCCTCCCTACTCTTTCATTTAGCCCTTGTCTCTTCCAGTTGTTGAGCATGAACCATAAGAAGCTAGATATTCATATTTTCATGTAGGAAGCATAATGACATTTTTCCTTCAATCCATCTAACAACATGTCAAAAATCGGCTCATTTCATCCCTAGGACCACAAACCAAAGAAGGAGCACACTTTGACAATTTAGTAAATTTAAAAGAGTATATAAGTATACTCATACCACCTTCACGAAGGTTGATGAAATCCACCACTTTGTCTTCCCTCTTATCCCTAGGAAAGAACTTATCAAAAAAAGTCTTCTTGAAGATCTCCAAAGTAACCGGCTCACCCCTTAAAGGTCTATTGTCTCTCCGTTTGACGTACCATGTTTGGGCCACATCGTTGAGTTGGTAAATGGATACCTCGGCTTCCTCACTAGTAGTCAACCCCATAGCATAAAAAATCATGTAGACTTAATCAATGAACTATTGAAGTTCTTCCTCAAATTTGGACTCATATAAAGTATGGGGATTTATTCGAGTGAAATCCCTCAAACGAGAGGTCATGGTGCTAACATGTTGGTTTGCTCGGGGTACCACCTCCCAATTTGCTTGGGCCGTCATGTCTTGTGCTTGAGTAGTGACGGCTTGTCCTTGTGTAGTAATGTATTGGAACATTGGTGAAGGTAATACCTTATGTCACCATCTGTAAAAGGTGGAAGATTGGTCGGAGCTTGGTAATAATTAGCATCTTCTTCTAGAAGAGAGACTTGATCACCACGGGGAGGAACTCCTTCATTGGAAATCTCTATCCCAATTCTTCATACCGCGTTCCTTGGAGTATTCATTGCCTATAACCAAACAACAAGGTTTTGGTGAACGTACACATAAAGTATACTCTAGCGGGACGATATTGTATTTCCATGAAAAGAGAGAGTTTCCTAAGAATCACATAGTTTCTTATTCATAAGTATGGTGCACTTCACAGTTATGAGTAAGAACATACATAGACGTTGTTGAGAGAGACATATACTCTAAATATATTAAACCTCATGCTCTGATACCATGTTTTTCATTTTCGGAAAGCACCCCTTATACGTAACCGGCGTCATCGTCCTCTTTGAGGACTAAGACTAGCCTCTTAGTTTATATGATTACATTCATATCTTAAAATGCGGAAAATTTAAAACTTCAAGATTACTTCTATATTGAGATTTACTTAAAACTCTCACTTACACATAATATATTTTTATTGAGTATACATATACCCTTCGTATAAGAAGATTACATAGTCATATACTTTTATTGTACATAGGTATATAAGATATAACATAGTGTTAAAAGAGTAAATCTTCTCATAACCATCTAAAACAAGAATATCTCAATTGGGCATATCCCATACAAAAATTTAATAGATCCACATATATGTAATACAATTTGTAGTCAAATGAAACGAATGAACATAAGAGTCTTATAACTAAACAACTTCATAATCTTGATATTGGCAGCGCCCTCGGAAAGGGAGGACCTACCCAACTTGGATTGTTGACGAACTCCAAGTATATTTAAAAGTCGTCCCAAAAGACTTCAACGACCAGAATCTAAAATATTAGGAAAAGGGAGAGAAGGGTTTAGCACATCACATTTACTAAGTATGAGACCATATGCAAATATAATATCAAATCATGTTAAAGATGGACATTTTATTAAAACATGCTATTTCACATTTGAAAAGCCATATGAACATTCAAGAACAATTACAAGTCATTAATTCATATTCATCAAGTCAATACCATGCATTATACAAGACTAAATCATCTTATGTAAAAGAAAGTAACATGCAAATCATAATTGAACCCATACTCAAATACAATTATAGCATCAACTCATAGCATCGTTAGCATGAATAAGAGTTGATTATAAAAAAACCAAAGTAAGACTATTAGTCATGACCCTCATTAAGTACACTTGTGCAATGACTAAGAAAATCTCCATAATCTTTCTTCATCAAATAAACCTAACAAGAACAACAACCAATTTCCTAATTCACAAATTAAATCATGAAGAATATATAACATTATACTTTAGAAATATAGACAAAATATATATTCACAAGTGAATTCAACATCATAAGGTGTATTCAACATATAAGATCATCATATAAATTTATAGGCGTATAAATTCATAAGAACAACCTCCTAAGGCTTCCCTCAAGGCAAACTAGTGCAAGGCACATGTAGAGTCCCATACCCCTACATAGACTAAGTCAAACCTTTTAAGTGACCTTATTTTGTTTGTACTTTATTACTTTATTTTATTTTAAAGAACACATGACATAACCGACATGGACGACAAGAGCTATCTGTGGAATCCGGTGTTGTAAAAACTTATAACAATGGAAGGTGGTCTACCGACCAAAGTAGAACCAAACATAAACATAGCTTTCTAGGTGGATACACTAGCTAGTCTTCCTATGGGGGCAACATTGTACAATAACTAAGAGATAGGTATGATATCTCTACATGCCATTTGGCTAGAGGAGCCTTCTCTCATGGGAATCCATTGGGTGAGTAAACCTCATAGGGGATTCAACAACTCATATGGAACTATCGGGTGAATCTCCCTCTATGGGAAGTGAAAACCTCCCATTATCAAGTCCACTTGTTGATAAGCTAGTCCTTTTTTATATTGCCTTTAAGCCTTTATTTACAATCATAGCTTAGTTAAGGTCATAGGGTTTATCCCTTATATAATCTTCCTCATCGTAACTGAATAAGAATTGTAGAAGTACTTTTCTTTCATCAAAACTCATACATGTGAGGTTAGCACATTTAAATAATCACATCATAATAAGGCACATTGATAAGTCATCACAATCTTTATAAAATGTTCAATCCTATCACAAGGTATACTTCAATATAACTTCATCACTAAACATAAGTAAATCCTAATTGAAGTAAATGTTAGGATCATGAAGACTTACAAAATCTCCCTCAAAAGCCATTATCACGGTATTACCATAAATCAAATAATTACATCCAATAGTATGTGTAGTAATATTAATAAATAGTAATTAATAAAAGAACTAGGTCAACTGCATCATCACTATCCCTATTAACATCAATTCATATCCTAATGTTACTGTAATTAGGGTTCGTCATGAATTCATCAAGAAACTGATCCAATACCAACAATACATTACCCTAATCAATAAATACATTAAATATAATATATAAAAACAATTCAATTAATCAAATCATTGTCCCATTCCGTTAATTCATGACCAAGATCCGAGGTTTGGAGAATTAGGACAAGGGAACATGATCAATGTGAGAGAAAGCTGATCGGAAATAAATATATTCAACCCACATAAAATACCAAAAATATCCCTCACATAAGTTGACACATTAATGAAGTCAAACGTCAAAACCAAATTTCAGATTTTCATAGGGTAGAAAGTCAGCGACGCTGAGTTTCTCCCGCATGAATATTCTAACTAATTTTTGATACATGAGAGTCCGCTAGATGCCTGCGACGTAAAATTTATATTTGACCAAAAAGACACCCAAGTCCACTAAGAAGACTTTTCTCATCCATGTACAAAATGGATGTTGCCTTCGCACCTTGCCAAGCAAATTTTTGGGTCCTTTCGGGGATTCCAAAAGTTACCATTGGGAGGTCTTACCTGGATGTTTTTACTCTATAAACATAGTTTTACCTCTTTAATGTATTTTTACAAGTTTTAGATCTCATACTACACTCCTAAACCTTTACAAAACCTAAGGATGTTTCACTAGTTCAATTTGACTAGCTTCCGAACGTCTTGAACGTTTCTTTTCATTTTGATTCTTAAACTTCCTAAATGACAATATAGATTATATTAGGTCTTACAATAGTGTACTGACCTTTAGACACTATGTTTAGGTTCTAGAGTAGGTATTATACTTTTGGAGTGTTACACATGGCTAATGTTTAGGGTTCCTTCGTGGACCCCTACGGCGATCCTTGGGGGTCGGAGATGGACGTTCTTGGGAGAGCCTTGGGGATAAGAGACGGAAAATTTGACCCTTAACATTATTATTAGGATACTATGGTAAAATACACTATATTTCAACTCCAAACACACATAATACTTGACAACACACACTATGACACACAAGCACGTTTCAAGGAAAAACATTCGAACGTCTTGGACGTTCTTGGATGTTTGACCTCCAAACATAACACACTGCCTTTTAATAATATAATTAGTCATTTAAGAACATAATAAACTCATAACAAACATGTTTTGCTCTACTTCGACGTAGCTCATTTTGAGATTCAATAATAACTCCACTGGAAGGTTAAGACGGTTATGTGAAATATGATAATGCCTCTACAGCAGGCCTACATTGTGTGTTCATACATAGAGTTAAGGCTATATATTATTCTTTCATAAATATTAAGTTGAATTAGAAGAACTATATAACTCAAGACCTCGATCTTGCACCAGTAGTGTTTGTACTTAAGATTTTGAGACATTAAACGTATTGTGTTTACGTAGATGTGTTTATGGACTATTAAAGACTTATGTACGTGTTCTATAAGAACAAATTGAATCGTTGACATAGGAGATTTTGTGTGTTTCTCAAGGTTTATTATATGAATGTTTTACCATCATGGTAAGGCTAATGTAGTAGTAGATGCACTTAGAAAATTGTCTATTCGTAGTTTTGCATATGTTAAGGAGGAAATAAAACATGAAAAGGATGTTTCTAGGCTTTCTCGCTTGTGGGATCGCCTTATGTGCATGTAGAATTATGGTGTAATAGTACAAAATGGATCAGTATCTTTGTTCGTAGTATGGGTTAAGGAAAAAGGAAGATTTTGATCCTATATTCTCTAACTAAAGGACGCAGTTCATCGGTACAGAGTTGAGGTTTTCCCCAAGGGAGAGATGTTGTGTTTTGTTATAAGGGTTGTATATATGGTCCTAAGGTCGGTAAATTGAGACAAAACATTATTGCAGAAAACCATAACTCGAAGCATTCTATTCAATTGGGCGCCATTAAGATGTTCTGTGATTTGTGCGAAGTCTATTAGTGTAATTGTATGACAATGGATGAAGTAAATGTTTTTTATAAGTGCGCTAATTATAAGAAAATGATTGTAGAACATCAGAAACTCAATGGTATGATTCAAGAGATTGACTTTCCTATATGAAAGTGGGAAGTTGTCAACATTGAGTTCATTAATGGTTTACCTCGTACTTGTAGACAACATGACTCTATTTGATTAACAGTTGTTACAGTTACTAAATTTGCAAACAGTTTGGTTGTTAAGAAAACACAGTCGACAAAAGACTACACTAATATTTGCATTTCAATGAGATAATTAGGTTTCATGGGAATTCTTTCACTATCATATCAAATAGAGGTCCTCAATTTACCTCTCATTTATAGAAGTCTTTCCATAAAAGTCTTTGTATTCAAGTAAATCTTAGCATATCATTTCATTAATAGATAAACGGTCATGCAGATCGTACAACAAGAAGTTCTGTTGAGATTTGCGTGATCGATTACAAGGGTAATTTTGATGATCACCTTCTCTTATAGAGTTCTCCTTCAACAATAACTATAATTTTATTATTCATATGGCCCCCTTATGAGGCACTATTTTGAAGTAGATGTGTAGATCTGTAGATGGTTGGTGTGAAGTAGGTGAAGCAGCCTTGATTGGACTAGATTCACTTCATTATTCAATGGAAAAAATTCATCTCATTAGAGATAGCCTTAACATAACTTAGAGTAACTAGAAGTCATATTTAGATATAAAGAAGAAGGGACTTGGAGTTCCAAGTTGATGATTGGGTTCTCCTGAGAGTGTAAACTATGAAGGGGTTGATGATATTCGTCAAGAATGGGGAGATTAGTCCTTGATATGTAGGCCATAAAAGATCATGAAACGACTTTGTAAAGTGGCTTATGAGTTAGAATTTACAGCAGAACTAGTGCATCCAGTCATTCACATTTCATTGTTTAAGAAGGGTGTGGATGATCAAGCATTATTGTACCATTAGAAAGTATTGTTCTGAAGGATAGTCTCACTTATTAGAATGTTCTAGTGAGGATTTTTGATAGATAGGTTTGAAAGTTGAAAAATAAAGAAGTCGTAAAGTTAAGGTTTTGTAAAATAGTCACTATGCAAACAGACTAGCTTGAGCGGCAGAAGCGACCATGAAGGCCAAGTATCCTCATTTCATTTGTTTCGAATCCATTCAAACTTGAGATAATATTCCTCTACAGTTTTCAGTCATTCATGAGTATATTTAGTCTTAGAATCTAGTTCCTTCAAGTTTACTTGCATTTGGAACGTATTAGCATGTTCTTAGAACTTAAATAAATTAGATTTCTGTTTCCAGTATTTTGTGGTAGGGTTGCATCTCCTCCAATCTATTTCAGTTACATTAGTCTTTATTCAAGAACAAACGTTCCCAAAGGGTAAATAATGTAGCACCCTGTATCCTAGACATATCAGTTTGGGAAAAAAAAAAGTTTTAGCTGCCACTAACGGACATCTCCCACGGACCATAGGATGACCATTTCTACATGCCTCCCTCTTTCTAACAATCCTTATAAATGTCTAAGGGTCGACCCATAGATCGTAGGTCAAACCACAGGTTGTAGTATTTGTCCATGAATCAAACGACTAAAAAGACCCCCTCTAAAGCTAGTCGGCGGTTGACAAAACAGTCTGTCCGTCAGTTAGCACTGATAGATTTTTAGTCAGCCATTGTTTGGTCTTTTTCTTATGTTTTGGATCCCTAAACAATGTCAATTTCGTCAGTTTTATCCTAGTAAATTTCTTAAAACATAACCTAGTTAACTTATTCTCAAAAAATTCATCAAGTTAAACAAAACGAAGGAGAAAGAGTCGATCAACCCTTTCCTGAATGCAACAAGGTTTTCTTAAGTTCCAACCACAGAATAAAAGAAAAAACTTAATTCATCACCAGTAATGTGGGATTTCACCAGTTGTTTCCTTTCACCCACTGGGTCCCTAAAATTCAATGTAAATTATTGATTCCCTCCATACTATAAAGACCTATGTAGGGTTTTTAGAATTTCAGAAGATTACAATGATTTAGTTATTGTAACACTCTCAATAAGATTATCATGTCTTAGTATTGCTTTTCCGTAGATTCTTCAATAAAATCAGAACCATAGGTATGTAGTTCTTTTTATTCATTAATGACAACACTATCTAGGACAGATTAACAAAGATACATGCCTCAGTTTTAGAATGTTTCATTGTCATGAATATATATTGCATTTTCAGAATATTGAGTTATCCATTTTACTTATCTTACGCTATAATTTACACATGTTCAGTTGGGAGTAAGCTTTATACCAAGTTAGAGTAGGTTCAGTCACCTAAAAACCCAAAACTATATGCCCCCATAGGTTTATAAGTTCCCTAGGTAGGCATCAACTTAGTGACAACATCATTCATGCCTCTATATCTCTAATATTATATATTGGGTCTTCTCAATGGGGCACATACATCGGACTCCATGTTTAGCTCACATGCTTTAATGTCAGTTATGTTAAAACCGAAGAATACCCCCGAGATGTGGACACGGGACCTAGGACCATAAGTGATCCAAAGATAACCCTACTAGCATGATCATGAACATACTAAAGAACATAAATTGTTGTGGAAGCTAAATTATACTTAAAATGAAAAGATGGGGAATACCGATATGCTAAAACTGAGATATATGAAAATTTATTAGTTCAATACAAAGAAAGTATTAAATCAATACTACGCTGAAACTAACTGTGTCAAAAATAGCCTCTGGCCGGGACTAAAAATATTAGGGGAAGCCCCAGCTAAATCTAGCAAAAAAAACTGAAACATAATGACTAAAAGAATGAATTGAAGCTCATGATTGTTATCATCGTAGAATGGAGACACACCACTAAATCTGCCGAAATGGAGATCGAGAGATTGATCTATTCATGATCTGGATGTTGAGAACCTGATCCTACATCACGAGAACATGTAGCGCATGAATGCGTCAGTACTCTAAGTTACTGAGTATGTCGGATAGAATAAAGCTGAAATAATATATAACAGAACAAGCACAAAAGCAAGTATAATAATCTACATGATATACTGAATGCAATGACCAATTAATAACATGCTGTAATTGAATACATACTATACTAATAAATGGTCAATGCAATAGAGTCTGTTTGAACTGGGAGTTACTAATAAACAATAATAAAACCACATGATCTAATATGGAGTCCAATGTAAACGCCACACAGAGTGGACCCAATATATTGTGACATAGGTATAAAGGCATGCTTGCGTGATCACTAAACTTTTTTCCCACAGAGAGGACATACAGCTTACTTAGTTTGTAATTCTAGGGCTAATTGGGTACGCTGAACACCAGTCAAACTCGTTGTTATGCTACTACCATTGATTTATGTTGTTAATTGATTATGTCTGAATTTATGTAAATACTAATAGCTAAAAACTGAATATGCAAACTTCGAATGCATTATTTAATCTGACAATGATGAATTAAAAACTGAGGCATATATAATTGAATAACTTGAATATCTGACCTAGCATGTGTAATTAAAGAACAAAAGAAATAAAAAGTTAGGGTTCAAAAATTCATGTGATAAACTGAATAATACTTTACAATCTTTTTTGGAACATATAATTAGTAAATTCATGAAGTTTTATTGGAGTTCTAGAAACCCTGGGTTTCGTCATGATAAGAGAATAAAGAATCTAACTGAAAACTAGGGACCCAATGGGTGAAATGAGCCCACTAGTTAAATCCCACATACTCGGTGATGAAATTCACGAAAAAACACTTAGATTTCATGGTTGGAGATGCTGGAACTTTGTTGCATTCTTAAATTTGGGTTATTGACCTTTTTCTCCTTTGTTTCTTCTATGTTTTTTAGTTTTAATTACTGATTTGACTTTGGTAAGTTTTGCTGTATTTCTAGGCTTAAACTAACTAAAATCTGATTACTTAGGGTCAAAACGACATATCTTAGTGTTTAAACAAATTGGGAAAAGACAAACAGACCTCTGAGTTAATTGTTGTCATACTAAATGACGACCTGGACGGACGGTCTGTCGGTTGGTCCTATTCTACAGATCTTTACTAAAACGGGCACAACTTCTTACTCAGAGGTATGATTTTAGCAAGGTTGGTGTCTATGGAATGTTAATTCAATTATTGATATGTGGGTATGTAATGGGACACGTAGTTCATTCTGTGCTAAGAGTTATGACCATGTGAAGTTGACCAACCTAAATTTTTCCCCTAACCGTTAGCTATTTCTCACCTACGGTCACGCCTATGTACCGTAGGTCAAACGACATTCCATGATGTTCAACCTTGGTTCATAACAGAGAGTGGGTAAATGGGGTGTTGATAGACGGACACACACTACGGACGTAATCTACATACTGACCGTAGGTCCGTACTTCATTTCACACTTAGTAAAAAAATTTGGACTGAGATTTTGTAGGGTTTCTAACCCAATCGGCGAATGTGCAGGACAGACCGTGGATCAGGCTACAGTCCACCGATGGCAACTGTCAATGCACCTGGAGATTTTCTGAATATCTGGTTTTTGATCTATTTGGGATACGAGGTGTTACATTATCTCCACTTTGGGAACATTCGTCCTCGAATGAAAGCTCAACTAGATGGAATAGATGTCGAGAGCTCTAAACCCTACTACTGAACGCTGAAAGCTGAGTTTCTGATAGAATTGAGTTCTAAGAACATACAAATACGTTGAAAATGCAAGTACAAACTGAGGAAACATGATTCTAAGACTGAATTTGTGCATGAGTGACTTAAATACTGAAGAGGAACTATTAGCTCAAGCTGGAAGTGAATTGCAATGAAATAGGTGAGTATACTTAGCTTTTATGGCTTCTTCTGCCTCCCAAATAGCAGCCTCTATGCATCGACTCTTCCAAAAAAAACCGTGATTGAAGCGATTTCTTTTTTTCTCAACGTTCTAACCTGGCATTCAAGAATGTCAACTTTTACATCCTCATAATAAAGACTATCTTTCACCGCCACACTCTCTAATGACACTATAGAGGCTATGTCACCCACAAAATTCTTCAAGAGCAAGATGTGGAAGACTAGATGCACTGTTGCTAATTCTATTGGCAATTCTAATTCATATGCCACCTTGCCAACCCTTTTCAAGATCTTGTAAGGGGATTCATACCTAGGAATGAGCTTCTCTTTCTTTCAAAATCTCATCACCCCTTTCATAGGTGAGACTTTCAGAAAAACCAAATCATCTACTTGGAACTCTAGTTCCCTTCTCTTTACGTCTTAATAAGATTTCTGACGACTTTGGGCTTTCTTAAGTCTATCTCTAATGAGTTTCACTTTATCCATAGCATAAAGGAGTAAATCTGTCCCTTTCAAAGCTGTTTCACCTACTTCAAACCATCCAACGGGATATCTACACCTATGACCATACACAGCCTCATAAGGGGCCATCTGAATTATGGAACAGTAGCTCCTGTCGTAGGCTAACCCAATTAGAAGAAGGTGATAATCATAAATACCCTTGAAATAGATCACACAAGGTCTAAAAATATCCTCTAGTGTCTGAATGATATAATTTGCTTATCCATCCGTCTGTGGATGAAATGTTGTACTAAGGTTAACTTGAGTACCAAGACCCTTCTGATATTACTTGCAGAAATGAGAGGTAAATTGAGGACCTCTATCTGAGATAATAGATAAAGGAACCCCATGAAAACTTACAATTTCATTAATGTAAATCTCGGGATAATCCTATGCCGAATATGTAGTCTTGACCACTAAAATGCGAGAAGACTTAGTCATCCCATAAACTTGGGGAGTCATGCTGTCTTTGAGTACGAGGTAACCCTGTGATGAAATCCGTATTGATCACATTCTACTTCCAAGTAGGAATATCGATCTCTTGAGTCATACCTCCTGATTTCTGATAATCTACCTTGACTTGCTGGCAATTGAGGTACTTATTCACAAAATCTGGTGTATCCCCCTTTATGACACTCCACCAATAGTCTTCTTGCACATCTCGGTACATCTTAGTGGCACCTGGATGAATAGAATACCTAGAGTTATGGGCTTCTGTAAGGATATGCTTTCTCAACTCACCTACATCAGGAACACCCAATCTACCCTTGTAGCGAAGTACACCATATCCCCATTGGGAGATAACCTCCACTCTCTGATTATGAATTACACCCTTAAGTTTAAGCAATATTGGATCACTATCTTGTTTTTCCTTAACCTCCACTACCAAAGAAGATTCTGCCCTATTCTGAACTTTTACACCAGTCTCTGATATGCCAATAATGTGAACTCCTAAGTGAGGAAGCCTGTGAACATCCTTCACTAGCTTCTTCCTTTCTTCCTCAACATAGTCTACACTACCCATAGATAACCTACTAAGAGAATCTGCTACTACATTTACCTTACAAGGATGATAATGCACACTCAAATCATAATCCTTAAGGAACTCAAGCAATCTCCTCTAGCTATGATTGAACTCTTTCTGGGAGAAAGCATACTGAAGGCTCTTATGATCAGTGAACACATCTATATGAATACCATACAAGTAGTGTCTCCATATCTTGAGTGCAAACGCCACTTGTGCAAGATCGAAGTCATAGGTTGGATAGTTCTTTTTAGGATTCTTAAGATGTCTAGAAGCATAAGCTATAACCTGTTCTCACTGCATCAACACACAACCTAGGCAAACTATAGATACATCACAATAGATCACATAACCATTTCAACCCTTTGGTAGAGTCAATAAAGGAGTTATAGTCAATCTAGTTTTCAATTTTGCAATGCTTTTCTCAAAATAATATGACCATTGAAACTTAACCATATTCTAAGTTAACCTAGTCAATGGTGAAGTTGTAGATGAAAATCTATCCACGAACCTTCTATAATAAACAACTGGACATAAGAAACTTCTGATATTTGTAGATGAGGTAGGTCTGGGCCATTGTTTCACTGCTTCTATCTTTTATGAATCCACTAGAATCGCTTCGCTAGATACTCTATGACAAAGAAAAGTAATGGATTGCAATCAGAATTTACACTTACTAAACCTAGCGAATAATTGGCGATCCTTGAGAGTCTACTAATACAATTCTCAAATGACTCGCATGTTCCTCCTCATTCCTAGAGTAAATGAGGATATCATTAATAAATACAATAACGAACAATCCAAGTATTGTTTGAACATTCTGTTCATCAAATCCATGAAAGATGCAGCAGCATTTGCTAGTTCAAATGACATAACTACAAATTCATAATGACCATACCGAGTTCTGAATGCTATTTTCGTAATGTAATTATCTCGGAGTCTAAGATGATGATAACTCGATCTAAGGTTTATTTATAAGAAGTGACTATCACCTTGAAGATCGTCAAACAAGTCATAGATCCTGGGATGGGATACTTATTCTTGATTGTGTTCTTGTGCAACTGTCAATAGTCAATTCACATTCTGAGAGAACCATCTTTCTTCTTTATGAATAACAGTGGCGCACCTCATGTCTAAATACTAGGTCTAATTAAGCCCCTATCAAGAAGGTCCTTTAACTGCCCTTTCAATTGCTTAAGCTCCACAGGAGCCATTCTGTAAAGAGGAATAGAAATAGGCTGGATATTTTAAGGAGATCGATTCCAAAGTCAATTTCTGTTTCAGAAGGAACTCTGGGAAGATCTATTGAAAACACTTCTGGAAACTCACAAACTATAAGAGTTGACTCAAGAGTTGGGGTTTCAGATCTAGAATCCTTAACCCAAACTAGATGATAAAGATAAACCTTAGAGATCATCTTTCTTGCCTTAAGGTAAGAAATGAATCAACCCATAGGCGCTAAGCTGCTACCCTTTCTTTCAAAGATTGGTTCGTCTGGAAAATGAAAATGAACAATCCCAGTTCTACAATTGACTGATGCATAAAAAGAATATAACAAATCCATACGTAGAATGACATAGAAGTCTATCCTTTCTAACTCTACAATATCTACTACGAGGAATTTCTAAGAGACTATGACAGGGAAATTTCTGTATACCCGTCTAGATATATTGGGTCAACGACTGGAGTCGAGACTAAGAAAGGTTCTGAGAGAGTTTCTGGACTAACACTGAATTGGAGTGTTATCTACGGATTTACAAAAGAAGGAATAGCGCATGGATCTAACAATGCATAAACATCAAGGTCAAAGACTCGTAAGGTACAAATAACTACATCAGGAAAACCTTCCTTATCTTAGCGAGCCTTAACTTCATATAACCTATTATGGCGTTGACCGGTTCCTGTAGTAGATGAGTTACCCTGTAGAGTTTGGTGACTTGCTGTTGCAGCTGAAGTTGTAGACTAAGCACTACCATTTCCACCTCCTTGATCTTCTCTAGAAGGACGATCAATCAACCTATGACCATACTAACCACACCCAAAACATCCCTCTTTACCTGTGAGACACTCGCCCGGATGGTTCTTACTACACTTAGGGAAAGTGGGGTAAGTCTTGGTGCCTGAAACACTTCCTTGATATTTAGAGCCTGGTGCTCTACCCTTCTGGTCATTCCTATTCTTGGGGGATGGAGCACTAGCTGATGAAGGGGCTGGAGCTGAAAACTTCTGATGAATCTAGGAGCAAGTTCCACCCCAAAATTTCTGCTGGAAATATTCATAGTTCCCAGTCCTACCCTTCTTAATCTCCTTAACATGTTCCCTAAGCTTATCACCCTTAACATGCTGAGCATGAGTCATAAACCTAGAGATGTTCATATTTCCCAGTAACATAGCATTTTGGCACTCAATTTTAACAAAATCTGGCACTCCATAAGAGAACTTATTCATCCGAGCCTTAGAGTCAGCAACCATGTGAGGAGCATACCAGGAGAGTTTGATCTATTCAACCTGGTCATTCCTAGTGACTTGCAATACCTCAAATATCTTCTTGATATATTCCAAGAAATTTTGAGGATCCTCATAAGCTTGCGATCTTAAGAACTCAGTTAGATTCATCCTAACAAAGTCAAAGACTTTTACTGCTACTGATCCACCATTTTCATTCACATGAGCATGAACTCGATTGTTCTAGTTAGTCATACTCTAGGCCAACATCTGTATGGAATTCCTGAACTCAACATTGGAGACTTCTTGATCTAGGACTGGAGGATCTGCATTTGTATTCATGGTGTTAGCATTCCTAGTGTTATCTCTACGAGGACGCATGATCTGAATCGTAAAAAATCAGGTTAGAATGAAATAACATCATACCTTACGCACGATAAGAGAAACAAGAAAGTGAAGTTTTCAAAAAAACACTTCATAGCCTCCCTCTCATTAGATGTGGTGCACTTCATACCCATTAAAAAGGACTTTACGTAGTGTGGCTTTTGAGATATCCTGGGACTCATGAACTTAGCACTCTGATACAAAGTTTTGTCCTGCTCTGAGACTACCCCCGAGACGCGGACACGGGAACTAGGACCACAATTGATCCCAAACTAATCCTGCTTGCATGATCATGAGCATACTAAAGAATATAAATTGTTGCCGAAGCTAAATCATACTTATAATGAAAATATGGGGAATACCCATATGCTAAAACTAAGATATATATGAAAACTAATGAGTTTCATACAAAAAAAAAATTAACTCAATACTAAGATAAAACTAACTATATCTGAAAATAGCCTCTAGAGTGTACTAGAAATACTGGGACAAGCCCCAGCTAAATCTAGCAAAAAGTGATACTAAATGACTAAAAGACTAAAATGGAACTTATGGTTGTTGTCCTCAGAGAATGAGGACTCACCATTGAATCTGCGGAAATAGAGATCGGAAAGACGATCTATGTGTGATTTCGATGTTGAGAACCCGAACCTACATCACAAAAAGATGTAGCGCACATATGTGTTAGTATTTGAAGGTACTGTGCATGTAGGATACAATAAAGCTGAGATAAAACAGAATTGAACAAACACAAAAGCAAGTACAATAATCTATATGATATACTAAATGCAATGACCAATTTAAAACCTTCTCGAACTAAATAATTAATATACTGATGAATGGTCAATATAGTAGAGAAAAATTGAACTGTAGGAGCTACTAATAACTTCTAATAAAAATAAATGAATTAATATGGAATCCGATGTATACGCCCCATCGAGATAAGGCAATATACCCTGCAAGAGGTATAAAAGCATGCTTGTGTGATCAATGAACTGACTGCCCACAGAGAGGACTTACAACCTACTTGGATAGTAGTTCTGGGACTAATTGGGTACGCTGAACTCTAATCCAACTCGGTATTATGTGAATTCTATTTATTTATGTACTTAACTGTCACGATCAGAATCTAGACCCCTCACGGTGTCGTTGACCCCTCAGAGGTCCCAGACAAGCCTACATACGTCATATTTACCCAATACAAAATCTGAATTGAAACGGGAAATGAAGCACTAGTGGGACATGCCCCACTAGCTAAAGCCTATCAAATCTATATGAAAGCTCCACGTCCGGATAGCTGCAACGGTGTACGCTAATCTCTAACATCGACCTTTGTCTGTACTTAAAACTAGATATTGTATGGGATTAGTACACACTTTTACTAAGTATGGGACATGCATGAGTAAGAATATCTCTTTCTAACAACATGATTTAAGGAAAGTCAAGTCAGTGGAATTGCCAAATTTTTATTAGGAAAGTCAGTGAATTTGCAAAATATGGAATAGGAAAGTCAATGGACTTGCCAAATTTAGATTAAAAAAGTCATGTCATGAGAGTAACATGCATCATCATACTGAGGGAGTTAATAGTTGTATGACATGGTCATATAATAAGATTTAGTGTTGCATTCACATTTGAAAAACCAACTAGTTTATTACTACAGGCGCTTAGATTGAGAATTATTTTAAAGCAAATTTTAGTGATCGATATTGGGTATAGTATCAATGAAATTAGGTTTTGAAGTGTATCTTGAGGATTCTAAAGGAGTACTGGAAATTTTATCTTCATCTTAAAAAAGTGGATTCAGACTAGAATGACAAATATATAGAAAAATAAAGTCCTAGTAAGTATACTTTGGGTAAAGTATGTTGATGATTTTACTAAGAAAATGCTTATAATATTGAAATAAGTCCCTTAAATTTGATTATTATACAAAAGTTTAAGGTGTCATGTCGAGGAAAAGGTTCGTATCTCAATAATTGAAACTCTTAGCTAAGCATGATGGTAAAAACAGAAGGTGATATATGACCTATATGATTTATGATTGTTGTACTAGTATCGAAAATTCTTATTTAGAATAAGTTTAGTGGCAACGAAGTCTTAAGTGTTTCACTTGTTTTGAGATCAACTTTACTATTTTCTAACGAGATGGCCACTAGGCTGAATCATACTTGAAAAAAGATTCAAATTATTCTCTTTATTTGGTTTCCAATTCTATTAGAAAAAGAATTGAAATTATTATCCTATTTGTAGTTGATTTTGAGTTTTTAAGGAAAAACACAATTGTGTAAATAGAGGATGATCTTAAGAGAAAGATTGAACTACTCATTAGTATTCTCCTTGAAATACATTAGTCCATAAGAGAGGTTTTGAGATAGCTTTCAACAAGAGAGAAGACAGAAGAGAGAAAAAAATTATTTATTTTGTTGCATACCTTTTCTCCGACCAGCAACCGTTAGATCGTGTTTCTCAATTATCTAAATGTGGGATCGGGCTAAAATTTGAACGACATATGCCTGACATCTTTGTGGTTGATTTAAATGGTGGAGATTGGATTCGGATCACCGCAAGATTAATTTTTTTTTGTCCGAATAACAACTGCGCTTGGATGGTGCTTGCATTAAAATTGTAGAGGCATTGTATTTATAGTGTGTATTATGAGGTGTTTGAATATAATAATTATTAAGAGAAATATTAATTTAAGACAATGGAGGTGATTAGAGCGTGTAATGATGATAAGGGGTTTTATGGAAAGTTCTAGGAGATGTAGGACACCACTTGAGTTGAATTTAAAAGAGTTGGAGTCATAATGGAAAAAATATTGTAGGATATAATGCAATATTCAGAAAGAGGTGAGAACAAGAACAATTTCTCTAATTGCAAGGGATAAAGGGGTATTTTTTGGAGGTCTATTATTGGGTTCTAAGACATATAGTTTCATACATTTTAATATGGTCTTGGTTTTAGTTTCACATGTTTATCCAATTAGTTAAAAGCTATCTAATAGTACTTAAGAAAGGAGTGTACATACGCTCAACTCGAGTGTGATGATAAGTTCTGTTGTGATTTTCAGTTTATTAATAACTGCATCAGACTTTTAGCGAAGGATATGATATGATCGATGAAGAGGCGATCAACGATAAATTAAGGTATGTAAATTCTTAAAAATCTTCAAGGTATCAGTCATGTTGATAGATAAGAAGATTGAGTTACATGGTTCGATTTACAATTCAAATGTTTCATTTTGAATCTACTTTTTGTGGAGGTATATTTTTTAAAGGTATGAATTTGTGAGGTAATATAAAAATAAATAATATATTGGTTACATTAGATATTAAACATGTGGAAGGACCAATGCATAGTTTTTATTGAAAAAATTGTTACGTTTGATTATTAAACCAACGAAGGAGGATTTCACTTTAAAGTGTTAGTTTAGAGTATAAGTTAAAATATTATATATTATTGGTGAAGGAATAAGACCTCTGTATAAACTCTTGGGGTGTAGTTAAAGGTTATATTGATTTTTTCCTACAAGGTGAGATATAATTCTACATGGTAGTCAATAATTTAGAGTTGGGTTAATGCTCCTCTATTGATGGGACTATATATAATGTTAAGTTTCAAGATTTGATGGTTAATAGAGGTTATGAGGTTATAGTATACTGAATAATTTGAGTGGCAAAGAAATTTCGAAGTGTTGGCATGTGCTGTGTGATGCTTTGGAAATATAGCTCAAGCATGGTATGTGAAAGTGGTGTGAAATTAATTTTGGGTGTGATTTAATAGTTTTATCTAGATGAAAAAGTACTATCAGATTCAAAACTAGTGTTATTAGCCTTGTTTGAGGCTCGTATTGTTCATGAAATTATTAAATAGAAATAGAGATAGTCATCGTTGAACATGTATTTGATAAGAATAGTTTGATACAAATGATGGCTTGGGTGTAACGCTCAATAAGTGGTTACTTGATAATATCTTCTTTAGGTCAGAATGAAATGATTAAATTGATATAGAGATAGTCATCGTTTGAACATGTATTTGATAAGAATACTTTGATACAAATGATAGCTTGGGTGTATCGCTCGATAAGTGATTACTTGATAATATCTTCTTTAGGTTAGATATGTTTGGTTCTTCCTTGATGAGAACCTAATGTCTAAAGATTAAATTTTTATAACTCAAGCCCGTGAAAGGTTTATGTTATGAGAAGAACATATTGATAAGATTTATGATGGTGTGTGAACTATGACTGTGTGGTGGTTGCTTCAAGTTCACTACTAAATATATCCGTATTTGTTTTGAGAGTTTATCATGGTTATGTGCGAAATGATTCTATATAATGACTATGTGAAGGTCCTTGAGAACATGTTGCATATGTGTGTACAATTAGTTTTGATAACTATTGAGAACACATTTTGTTGTTTGTTGAGCTTACATACAACAATAACTACCACATAAGTAGTAATATGACCTTATTTGAGACATAATATTTGAGGGGATGTAGTTCTCTCATTGGTTAGTTTGGTGGATTTCAGGTAAGACATTTTGAGACTAATGTCACGGACTTTTTGATTCGGACAAAGTTCCGTGCGGCACTAGACGGTTTACTCACGACTCTTGCACGTTCTTGCAAACTCTAGTAAGCCTAAAACTCGGATCGCTAAGAAAATAAGAAGCAAGACAGAACTTTGGAAGAAGGAACTTCTATTACTTGAAAAAATTATTGGATGCTTTACAAGTAAAATAATCTACTATTTATACTACTCTAATGCTGCCTAAGAGTTAGTAAATAAACTATACAAGTTCCTAAGACTATGCCTACAAAACAAGCTTCTAAGCCTTCCAAAAAGGACTCCTAGATGCTCCTAGTAAGCCCCATGATCTGCACAAGCCTCTCAAAGATTTGTAACTCCTGTAACAGCCGCCCCATTAACAAGTATAACAGCTGTAACGGCCGTAACAGCTGAAACTGTTGTAACTGCTGCCTCTTCAGCTGCTGCTGGCCCCCTTGGCTGCTGACCTGCGTGGTCAGCCTGCTCCCTTGAGCCTGCTGCGCCTACTGGCTGCCTCGTTGGGTGGCATTCGGCCTGAATGGATGGCGGGACGTCACAATCTCCCCCACCCCATGATGCGACGACCGCGACGCATTGCTGCAAGAACTCCTATATTTTGACTTTGAACTGCCACAAGTCTTCGTACTTCTCCCATGTGGCTTCCTTCGGAGTTTGTCCCTTCCAATGTACAAGAAACATGGCATTGGCCTGCTGTCCTCATTTCCGCTTGGCTTGGTAATCTATGATAGCTTCTATTTCATGATCATGCGAGGCAGTAACGTTAATAGGGGCCCGTTGTAATTTGTTCCGGCTTGGATCGTCCTTGTCCTCATGATAAGGCTTAAGGACGCTTGCATGAAAGACCGGGTGGATTTTAAAGTGTGGAGGTAACTCCAACCTATATGAAATGTTACCCACCTTGGCAACAATTTTGAATGGACCCTCATATTTCCGCACCAGATTGTGATGCATGCCTCTAAGCGCCTTAAACTGCCTCGGATTAAACTTTACCAAAACCATATCACCTTCTTTGTAGTTGGTGGGACGACGCTTGCGGTCGGCGAACTTCTTCATCCTCCTTGCCGCCTTGCTCAAATAAGATTTGGCAAGGTCGAGTTGCTCTTCCCAACCCTTGGCAAGGTTGTAAGCGCCCATACTCATCCCTTCGAACAATGTTGGCAATGAGTGCGGAGTTTGGGGCTGCTGGCCTGTTGCTAACTCGAACAGTGTGCGCCCTTTAGATTCACTCCTCTGCAAATTGTAAGAAAATTGCGCCATGTCTAGGAGCTTAGCCCAATCTTTCTGATGTGCACTGACATAATGCCTAAGATAGCATTCCAACAAGGCGTTGACGCGTTCAGTTTGGCCATCAGTTTGGGGGTGGAAACTGGTGGAAAAGTTAAGTTTTGAACCAAGAATTTCAAAGAGTTCACTCCAAAAGTTTCCTGTGAAACGAGGATCCCGATCGCTAATGATGAACCTCGGCAGTCCCCAATACTTCACAACATTTTTAAAGAACAATTGTGCAGCTTCCTTAGCAGTACAACCGGCTGTGGCAGGCATGAATGTAGTATATTTGGAAAATCTATCCACTACGACCATAATAGTGCCAAACCCGTTTGACTTCGGCAAAGAAGTGATGAAATCCATAGATATACTCTCCCATGGACGATCAGCTATGGGTAATGGCTCCAACAGCCCTCCTGGTTGCCTTTGCTCTACCTTGTCTTGCTGGCACAATAGACATGTCTGCACGTACTGCTCGATCTCTTCCCGCATACGTGGCCAGAAATAGAAGGCCTCCGCTAATGCCCTCGTTCTCTTCTGTCCCGGATGCCCAGCCCACGGAGTGTCGTGGCTTTCTTTGATAATACGCCGCCTGATGAATCCGAACTTTGGTACATAAATCCTTCGGGCAGTGGTAAGCAAGAATCCGTCTTCTACCCAAAACTGTTTGGTTTGGCCTTGAGCAACCAGCTCCATAACCTTCTTGGCTTCCGGATCGCGTTGCATACCCTCTTTGATTACGCCATGGAATTCACTACGGACTGAAGAGATGTCCGCTAATTCAGTCTTTCTGCTCAATGCATCGGCTACCACATTGCCCCTTCCTGGTTTGTACTCCAAGTTGTAGTCAAATTCCGCTAAGAAATCCTGCCAACGAGCCTGCATTGGTGTGATCTTCTTCTGCGATTGAAAATAGCTAGTGACAACATTGTCAGTTTTTACTACAAATTTTGAGCCTAGTAGATAATGCCTACATGTACGTAGGCAATGCACAATGGCCGTCATCTCCTTCTCCTGCACAGTGTACCGTCGTTCCGCTTCATTTAGCTTCCGGCTTACGAATGCTATGGGGTGCTTCTCCTGCATCAAGACTCCCCCAATGGCAAAATCAGAAGCATCCGTATGGATCTCGAAGGTCTTGGTGAAATCAGGCAGCATCAAGACTGGCTCTTTAGTAACCGCAGCATTAAGACCCTCGAACGCTTCCTCGCACTCCTCGCTCCACAACCAAGGCCTGTTCTTCTTCAGCAGCTTGGTCAGTGGTGCAGCAATAGCGGAGTACCCGCTGATGAACCTGCGATAATAATTAGTAAGTCCAAGAAAAGAACGTAGCTCGGTCATTTTCGTAGGCGCTTCCCAATCTTGGATCGCCTTTACCTTTGCCTCGTCCATACGAAGCTCACCTTGGCTGATCACATGGCCCAAGAATTGTATCTTTGGTTGGGCGAACTCGCACTTCTCCCGCTTAACATAAAGTTGATTCTGCCGCAAGACTTTGAAGACCTTCTTCAAGTGCTCTACATGTTCCTACAAAGTGCTACTATAGACGACTATGTCAACTAAGTACACCACTACGAATTGGTCCAAGTAGGGATGCAAAATCTCGTTCATCAGCGTGCAAAATGTGGCAGGTGCGTTGGTTAAGCTGAAGGGCATCACCAACCATTCGAATGCTCCATACCTGGTCACGCACGCTATCTTTGGCTCATCGCCTTCTGCAATGCGCACTTGATAGTAGCCTTTCCGGAGATCCATCTTGGTTAAGTATTTGGCCTCTCCATGACGATCGAACAAATCTGCGATCAGCGGGATTGGATACTTGTTTCGGATTGTGATCATGTTGAGCGCCCTGTAGTCAATGCATAGACGCATCGACCTGTCTTTCTTCTTCTGAAATAGCACCGGCGCTCCATAGGGTGCCTTGGATGGACGAATATGACCTGCTTCGAGGAGCTCTTTCAATTGCTTCCTCAGTTCTTCTAATTCAGGCGGAGCCATGCGATAAGGTGCAAGCGCAGGGGGCTTGGCTCCCGCCTTCAACTCAATCATATGATCTACCTCGCGCCTTTGAGGTAGTGTCTTCGGCAGCTCCTCCGGCATCACATCGTTGTTTTCCTGCAAAACAGATTCTATGATAGATGGCAGTGGCTACATAGCACCATGGTCTTCACTCGAACTTGCGATGGTGGCTAAGAAGGTTGGCGCTCCTTTCTTCAGGCCCTTCACAATCTGCATGGCCGACAGTTGGGCATATCCGTCTTTCTTCGGCACCCTAACAAGAGGCACCATACAAGACCCTTCCCCCTCCATCACCATGAGTTGTTGAAGGTAGGGATCAATCATCGTGTGGCAACATTGAAAGAATTCCTGCCCAAGAATAACATCGGATATGTCCAAAGGAGCTACGGTAAAGTTTGTCTTACCTTTCCACCGTCCTAAAGTGATGCTGACCCCATGAGCAATTCCACACACAGGAATTGGTGGGGCGTTGACCGTCTTGAGGCGATTGTTGCTTGAAACAATTTTCAGTCCCAACTTGTTTGTCGCCGCCTTGGTCATAATGTTAGCTTCAGCCCCGGAATCTACCATGGCCCGCACTGTTTGCCCATTGATGGAGATAACCACATATTGTGTGCTGAAATCCCCCGGGTTATCAGCCTGTTTTCCTATGGCACCGCAGATTCCAACCATGCCCAACTGAGTGTTGTCTGCCGATTTCGCCTTTTCTTGTGCCTCCTTCTCCTTCCGCTCACGGACGATGGCACTAAGACTCTTCATCTCTGGGCACCTAGCATAACCGTGTGGTCCGCCACATATATAGCACCCGTCTCCTCTGCTGGACTGTGTCCGCTTCACCGAGAATTTCCGGCGTTCAAACCGTCTGCCATCGGACTTGGGTGTGTCTTGCTGCTTGGGTTGTGCCGACTGTTCTCTGCCTCGTCCACGGTCTCCCCCGCCTTTAGCTTGACTGCCCCTTGCCTCCTTGCCCTTCGCCTTGTCCAAACGATCATGTTTGAAATCTGTCAAGGTCTCGGCTTGAGTTATGGCCTCATCGATGATTTTTACTTGACGCTGCTCTAACTCGGTCCTCGCCCAATTCTGCAGCCCGTCCATGAAGGTGAACAGCATGTCATCCTCCGTGATTTGGGGAATTTGGAGGGTTAAAACTATGAACTCTTTCACATATGCCCTAATGCTTCCCGTGTGCTTCAACTCCCGGAGTTTGCGCTTCATCTCATAAACAGCATTGTTGGGGAAGAAAGCTTTCTTGAATTCCCCAAGGAATTGTTCCCATGTGTCGATGGTGCGTGTGCCCCTCTTGACCTCGGCATCTTTGCGTTTCCACCATAACATGGCTACGTCGGAAAGATACAACACGGCAGTGTTGATCTTGCTTGCATCACTCCTGACCCGATTACACCTGAAATAATTTTCCAAGTGCCATAAGAAATTGCCTACCTCTAGGGCGTCTCGGACACCCTTGAATGTTGGTGGCTTGGGAACCTCGACTCTGGACTCCCTTTCCTGGCCAAGTGATGTTGATGTTCCAACCTCCCTCTCTTCTTCGAGGGCTACTACCTTGTTCTTCAGGGTCTGGATCGTTGTAGTGGCGTCCAACAACCTGAACTCCAAGGAAGTAATGGATTCCTTCAACTCCAATTCAGTCCGCTTGCGTAGATCCAACTCCTTCCGGATAGTGTTAACTTCTTCAAGGGAATTTTCTTCAAGATTTTTGACATCGCTGTCCAACCCATTCAAGCGCTGCCCCAAAATCTCCACAGCAAGCCTTGCCCTCTCAACGCTGGCAATCCATTCATGTCCAACAGTGACGTCTATAACGTCTTCGCTGACGTCGTCTTCACTTTCCTCATCTGTATTCTCCTGGAAAGGTGTTTGTCCGTTGCCTGGTGGAGGATCATTTGGTGGGAGATCGCTTGATGGTAAACTGCCTGATGGTAGACCGCCTGGTGGAACACTGCCTGATGGCAGGTTGCCTGGGGGAACATTGCCTGATGGCAGGTCGCCTGGTGGAAGATTGCCTGTTGGCAGGTCGCCTGGTGGAGGATTGGGCAGACTGGGTTCGTTGCCCTTCTTGTTCTTTCCCTTTTTGTTCTTCTTTCCTCCCAGAACGTTCGTGGTGCTGCTACCATTTCCTCCGTTCGTCATTCTCTTACGATGAACTCGCTCTGATACCAACTATCACGGACTTTTTGATTCAGACAAAGTTCCGTGCGGCACTAGACGGTTTACTCACGACACTTGCACGTTCTTGCAAACTCTAGTAAGCCTAAAACTCAGATCGCTAAGAAAATAAGAAGCAAGACAGAATATTGGAAGAAGGAACTTCTCTTACTTGAAAAAATGTTTGGATGCTTTACAAGTAAAATAATCTACTATTTATACTACTCTAATGCTGCCTAAGAGTTAGTAAATAAACTATACAAGTTCCTAAGACTATGCCTACAAGACAAGCTTCTAAGCCTTCCAAAAAGGACTCCTAGATGCTCCTAGTCAGCTCCATGATCTGCACAAGCCTCTCAAACACTTGTAACTCCTGCAACAGCCGCCCCATTAACAAGTGTAACAGCTGTAACGGCTGTAACGGTCGTAATAGCTGAAACTGCTGTAACTGCTGCCTCTTCAGCTGCTGCTGGCCCCCTTGGCTGCTGACCTGCGTGGTCAGCCTGCTCCCTTGCGCCTGCTACGCCTGCTGGCTGCCTCGTTGGGTGGCGTTCGTCCTGAATGGATGGCGGGACGTCACACTGAGCATGATATGCACAACGGATATTCACACATTTAGTTTATTGTCCTACCCTTTCTTACCCTCACCAACTTTGATTGTTCGAGGACGAACGATGGTGAATTTGTATCTAATGTAACGATTCATTTGGTGATTTTTAGTATTAGAGCATTTTTTATTGCATGTAATGATTTTTCCTATGTTCTAAAGGGATTTTTAGGACTATTTATATTTACAATTAGGGAATTACTAGGATAGTTTTAATAATTTATTTAGTTGGTAATGAAAGAAAATAGCATAAAAATTAATAGTAAACAACTTTTATTATATTTATGATAATAAATAAGGAGGGTTTATTAATTTTGAGTCATTAGATAAAAAGAAAATAAAAGGGAGTTCAGACGATTGTGCATAAGCCGCACAGGAGAAAGGATAAATCAGGTATGAATTTAATTTGGGAAATAAGTGATTGAATCATTATAAGCCGCACATGTTGTAGGTTTGTAATTAAGGGAGTATTTCATGTTGGGTTCTGTGAAACATAGGTTATTAAATATGCAGGTTATTAAATTTGGTGGGTTTAATTGCATGTAATGATGGCGTAATGATTGATTGAAGAATAACAAACAGTTGGAAGGTTTTAAATTCTTGTATGTAATTATTGATTTGAAAATAGAGGCCAAGTATTATGAGCAGTAAGAGAGTAAGGTGGGGTAATAAACTTTGATATTTCTATGATGAAATTGGGAATATTTTTATATGGGTGTTTTATATTATGTTGTATTTTGTTTTGGTTTTCAGCGGTAGAAGTTACTTAACTTAGATGTAACCTTAATTTTCCAATTCTTTCTATAGTTATGACTTTATGAGTCAAGTTTTAAAATATTGAGTTAGGTAATAAAATATTAGGTGTATCGGGTTATTTAGATTCCATTAAAGTTATGCTAATTGGAGGAGGTTTAAATTTTTTAAAAGAAGATTATAAGTTAGATTTTTTGTTGTGTTTAGGCTACACATAAAATAACGTAACTGTTTATAGACTCGTTAACTTATAAAATATGCATATATACTTGATAGATTAGAAAGGTTCGGAGGCATTGAGGAAAGAAAAAGTATTGAAGAAGTAACTTGCTTGACTTTGGTTATTCGGTGGAGGTAGGTTATGGTTTATGCTATTTGATATGAAACTCTTAATATTGATTGATTCGCATTGCATGATAAGATAATGTTCTCTATGTATTTGAATCTTTGATTGTGTGACTTGATTGTGTGGTTTGTGATTGGTCTAAAATCCTGAGGCCATGAGATTTATAATCTGAAATCCTCTCTATCGAAGTTATTCCTTGAATAAATAAGGCTTGATGAAATATCATCAATGAATTGAAAGTGGTGATGTAAAGAATAAATTAATGATATAATTTGATCGGAGTTTAACATTCCGATGCAGTATAGTTGGATCGGAGTGTCACGTTCCGACATGGTATAATAAGATTGGAGTATCATGCTCCGACACGTTATTCTTGGATCAGACTATCACATTCGAATACAACATTCTTGGATCAAAGTGTCACGTTCCAAAATGGTATTCTTGGATCGGAGTGTCACATTCCGACATGGTATAATTTAATTGGAGTGTCACGTTCAGACACCATAATAAAAAAGGAAAAACATATTGAATGAACGGAATTTACTCAAAATAAAAGAACTCAATTCCCCAAATGGTGTGGTTGGAGTGACGATTCCTCATGGATGATCTTGATATGGTAGACTTAATATATACTTTCTTTATTGTTGTTGACACTTGTTCATGTTATTTGTTTTTTATCTCCTGTTAAGTTTTATTGTTGAGTTCATACTATTACTCATTGTATATTAGTTTCTATTTTGGGTTGGCCGATGATACCTACTCAGTAAATGTTGACCTGTACTGAGCACTACATGTATTTTTCTTTGTTTTCTTTTTATTGAGTGCAGCTAGAGTACCAATGACTTCAAATTTCCCTCATCTCTAGCCAGTATCCAGCATATCAGGTTCCAGGGTAAGCTATTCATTCATGCTCGTGTTAGAGTCTCTCGGTCACGACATGATTGCCTATATTTTTGGACACATATTATTCTACTCTTTTATTTTAGTGTATGAGTCATGAGTGGCACCCAAAGTTAACCTCCTAGGTAGGTGCACAACGGAATACAAACCCTAACATATACCTATAATTCAACTATGCATAAAATAATAATGTGGAAGCTTCAAAATTTATTAATGTATCATTTCCCAAAACATGAAAGTCATCACATCAAGGACATCTAGTCTCTAAATACTAAGCCTAAGAATATCAACTACACTAAAATAAAAGAGTAGAATAATATGTGTCCGAAAATATAGGCAATCATATCATGACCAAGAAAATTAAACACGGGCTTGAATGAATAGCTGACCGTGGGACCTGATATAGTGGAGGTTGACTAGAGCTGAGAAAAAGTAAAAGTCGTTGGTAAACTCGCTGCACTCAATAAAAGGAAAACAAAGAGAATCACAAGTAGGGCTCAGTACGTGGCAACATTTACTAAGTAGGTGTCATCGGCCAGCCCAAAATAGAAACTAATGTACAATGAATAATAGTATGAACTCAACTATAGCACATAACATGTGATAAGCAACAAACAACATGATCATGTGTCAAGAACACTAAAGTAAGTATGCAATAAGTCAACAATATCAAGATCATTCATGAGGAGTCATGCCTCCAACTAAATCATTTGGGAAATTGAGTTCTTTGAGATTGATTACATTCCGTTAATTCAATATGTTTTTCCTTCACTACTATCTTTTTGAAACGTGAAAAACATATCCTATTATTTTGTGTCAAAAATTGACAATCCGATCCAAAAATACCGTTTCGGAATGTGAACCTCCCATCCAATTATATTGTATCACAAAGTGACACTCCTATTAAATTATAGCATGTCGGAACATGACACTTTGATCCAATTATATCGTGTCAGAACATGACACTTCGATCCAACAATACTCTATCGGAACATGAAACTTCCATCAAACTATACCGTTAATTTATAATTTATTATCACCAATTTCTATTCATTGATAATATTTCATCAAGCCTTGTTCATTCAAGGCATAATTTCATTAAAAGGGGTTAAAAAATATAAATTCTATGGTCTCAGCATTTTATACCAAGATCAATACACACAACCAAGACACAACCAAAAAATCAAGTACATGGAAAACTTCACAATATCATTGAATGTATATCAATCACTATTAAGAGTTTACTATCGAATAGCATAAACAATAACCTGCCTCAACCGAAGAACCCAAGTGAAGAAAACTATTTCTGCAACGATTTTCCTTTCCTCAATGCTTAAGAATGTTTCCAATCTATCAAGTATACAATGTTCTTAAACAAACAAGTTCATAGACATACATCATTCTATACTTTTGGCCTAGATTCACAAAAATCATCAAACACAAATCTATATTCAAGTTCCTAATCTGGAGGTCAATTGGTATATCAAGTGTTCTGTTTCTTATATCCAAGCTTAAGGTTAAGTCTTGGCCTCCAAATAACATAACCTTAATTGTATTGAAGTACTAAAATATATCTATGTTTTAATTCCCTATTTCAATATATCAAAACATGAATTATAAGATGATAAACGTAAGAAAACTTAAAAGGTCGAAATCACATATTTAAACTTTACGATAATCAATAATTGTCAAACTCATATTCCATGCACCTTATACTTTTTGGTAGATTCTAAATAGGTATGTTGGACTATTTGTAATTATATTTATGAAATTAGTGGGATAATTTTAATTACTTATTTAGTTGATCGTTAAAGAAGACCGATCACGGGTATAATTTATTGTTGTTTCCACAAGCCAATCTTATGGGGGTTGGCTGGGCTATGTTTGTTGTTATGTACTTTTCGAGCTTATGGGTTCCGATTAGGTTATTGTTTTTTTAAATAATTAAGTATATTATATATATATATATATATATATATATATATATATATATATATATATATATATATATATATATATATATATTGAGGCTTGAATATATATTTTGTCCTGTTGGTTTTAGTCTGGTTAGATTAGCCTTTTGTCAACAGTGAGGTGTTGTGGTTGTTACTGATGTTGACGTATCTTCGGTTGATTTGCGTGCATATTAAACCTTAGGATTGGATAGGTTCTTTGAATAGAACCTCCAATTATATTTCTTCGTCTATATTTCTTGATCATTCGATTTTTCTCTTTTATCTCTTATAATGTTAATTCTGTAATATTTGTTATTTTTCTTATTATACTTTATTGGCTTTACTTTCCCATAATCTATGCATGCTTTATCTTTTGAGCTTCGTCGTCCTACATATCATAGTATAACTTCTATCCATTAAGGTATGCCTTGTCATGTGGAGCAATTTTTTGATTCAAAGACTACAGTGAACCCCTGAAATTTTGATTTCTAATCTCCATCTATTTTTTACTAGACCTAATATTTATTTATATTCACAGATGGTTCAATATATTTTTTATTTTTTCCTTTATTTTGATCAAACGCTCAATTTCTGAATGAAACTGACATATCTTTTGTCACATATATTTTTCATCATTCCTTCTATCTCCTCTATTACATTCTTGTACTGACCCCCATGGTAAAGTATATTTTCTTGCATGTTTTTACTATTTCACCTACCCAGAGGTTCGTTGAAGCTTTTGTGTCTTGTTGGATTGAGTGGGATGCTTCCGGAGGTGATAGGGAGAGTTTTGAGCATGTTTTTTCCATTTGAAAGGCTTTTTAAGTGAAAAATTGACTTTAGCCAACATCTCGAGAATGTGATGTCGTTTAAAAAAATTTAAAAGCTCTAAAAGGTCCATATTGTCCTAGCCGAATGGTTGGTTCTGCTTCTGAGGGCCTCGGCTTGAGTTTGTGTCATTAGGAATTTGATTTTGAAGTTTTTGGGCAGTGTTTTAATTCGGTCAATATTCTGAGCAAAAGTGCTCAGATGATAATTCAGTAATGTGGTTAGCTCTGAAATACCGAGTTTGTTCTAGCGTGACATTTAGTTTGGATGTCGAGGTGTTCGAGATGAGTTTGTTGTCATACCCCATTTTAACTCCATGTCAAATAATGTACTACCACTGATTCCTAAATAATTTGACTTAGTGAGTCACCACCTGATTATATTTTATTTAAATTAGGACATTTAAATGTTTTGTGAAGTAATGCTAAAATTAACTCCAATTTATGGTCTACTTAACTTTTGTGATTCTAAATAAGGGTTCAAGTTATCCTAAAGGGACAATATTAAGCGTCATTTAAGATCTATCAAAAATTGTTACTAACAAAACTTAGGTTGACAAAAATATATAATTTTATTAAAAATATGATGTAAGTGAAAATAAAAATATAAGAAATAAGGCATTACTAGTATGCTAAGAGAAGTACCCATATAAAGAAAATATTTAAGCTTCAAAATTCACTAAGTAGATAAATAGTATATATATGAATACTTCTAATATAAGTTAATGAAAGCCCTTGAATAAACTACTTTTCATGTAGTTAAGTTTATAAAATAACAAAATAATAAGTCAAACCATCCTTTACTAGTACCAAAATATTTACTTAAAGGTGAATTGCTTAAATGTCTTGACCAAAAATAACATAAATGTGTAATTAGATACAAATTTAGCTTTAGGAAAATGAGAAAATAGTAATAAGCTTTCACAAGATATAAAAATGTTGTACACTTGAAGATGGAAACACAAGCATAATAGAGTAATAGTCTTTCCAAATTTTAAGAATGGGCTAGATTAGTTTTTTAAACTTATATTTTAAAAATTGTTGCTCCCTTTTGTTTTCAATTGAAAGAAAATAGTCAAGTGTTAAAAAAAATGAGTCTTAAGGTCTGAAGGCTTAATTAAGGTAAGCATGTAAAAACTTGGTTCTAAATAGAAATTTGATTCGTTTTATATTTAAAAAAATATAAATTAAAAGCTGCGGCGGCCACAATGATTTATTTTTAATATGAGGTACCCAAACCAAAGCCTCTATATTATGTTAGTGATTGTGAATACAAGACCAAGATGCATTCAAATCACACGAGCTAGTTTAACATGTAAAGAAAACTAAGTATGCAAATAAATACTAATAAAAGATGAGTAGCCATGAGTGACTTCTAGTGAATACCGTTTGTTTTTGCTTGCTATTTCGGAATGTGTAAAATGTCTAGTGACTCCATGTGCGGGTTTGATTATAATATCGAATCTATGAGACTCAACTTTTTTGCAATATTCTTGAATCAAGGCTCCATTTTTGTCCCAAAGTGTACATGTAGAAATCAAATAGAGCAAAAAATTTAGAAAATATATGTTTTGTAAATGTGAATGCAAACCAAAGCACAATATCAAAAAAATGATATAGTGAAATCAAACAATATAAATTAACAGGAAGCAACAAACCAAACCATATCAAAATGAAGTAAAGTATAGTTTTGATTAAAGGAAATTGAACACGGTGAGTCATGCTTTTTTTGCTGATTAAAGGATCATTCATGCTAGTTCAAACATACATCTTGATTTCTAAAAAGATACAAACAAATAATGCTTTATTATATTTAAAAAAATTTATGTTTATAATAAATATAAAATTCTCATTCAGAGAGTAATCTTAACTAAGCCCTAAAATCATTCAATTTAAATACGCATATGACATCAAACCAAAGAAATACATCATTTCTATATACAAAAATTATTAGTTCAGATAGAATTTAACTTCTCATATAGAAAAAGATTTATCATATGTTATAAGTTAAAATGCATAATTCATCAACTTGTATTACATTAATATATTTTTAATAAACCACACAAGTATGTAAAAAATACAATGTATTGAAGAAAGAATAGAATATTCATACTAACCTTTTATATGGAAGTGAACCATGGCGAAGTTCTAGATCTATTAAAATCTGACTTACTCACAAAGAAAACAACATGATTAATCAAAAGAATAAATATGTTTATGTTTTGAAAATTTGAAAAGGAGATGCAACTCAAAAACTCGGTACGAACCAAAAATGAGGGGCAGCCAAATTTGTATGTGTAAAAGAGTATCTCAAAAAATCTCTGATAACGAACAGGAAAATAGGCCTTTAGAGTAGAAATAAGACTCCTTGAATTGTTGAGCAGAAATTTTAATTTCATATTTTGAAATAGGTGAAAGATAACCACTAAAGCTCAAACGATGGAACTTTTGATGTACTCGACAGTCTTCACGTGATTAACAAAGCCACATCATAAATAAAGAGTGAAAACCTCTACAAACAGCTAAAGAACAATGGAGATTTTTTTTAAACGAAAGGGGGGAGAGTGAGGGAGGGGCTCCGACGGCTTATGACTTCTGAGGGACTTTTGAGGGGGGGGGGGGGTAAAACCCTAAAAAAACTAAAAGAAAATTGGTATTATAGGTAGTTTTATGAGGATAAAGTGGGAAATAGGGATTCTGAAGAGGGCCGATGGGTTGATTTTTGGGCTGCTGCATTTGGGCCTTTGTTTTTCGGTGTTCATTTGCAGATTTGGGTCATGATTTGGTAGCCAAATAATTGAAGTATTTTTTGTGTCATTTCGTTATTTAAATCAATTCTTTTGAGCAAATAATTTAATAATTACTGTAATATATCATTTGTATGTATAAGTATAATATTTAAAATTTTCCTCGATGATTTGCATTATTTGAGTTAGTATGAAATTTGAAATAAAATGAAACATAAAGTGATACAAGTGACTTTCTTAAGAAAAATATGTATCTTATTAGTAACGAGGTAACTTGTCTGCGCGTCGCGCTGTCATAAATAATTATTGCATTGAAATTGTAAATAATTTTTTACTGATATTCATACATTAAAAATAATTGAAAATA
Source organism: Solanum chmielewskii (assembly GCA_027704785.1). Classification (NCBI taxonomy): domain Eukaryota; kingdom Viridiplantae; phylum Streptophyta; class Magnoliopsida; order Solanales; family Solanaceae; genus Solanum; species Solanum chmielewskii. Next base: position 13,675,232 of record JAKWIX010000318.1, on the reverse strand, counting down.
GGTTCATCAATAAATATTAGCAATATTCCAACTTGAATTTCATTATTTGTCATTATCACATAAACCCAAGAACCTCTAATGAATGAATTATTCATGAAATAACTAATTATTGGTTATTTAATTGACATTAAAAGGAAAATAAAGAAGAAAATATGAATATATATACAAAGCCATTTCATGATAAAGAATCATTTAAGTTGCTCAGATTATACAATTGTGATATATGTCTAGGTGAAAATTCAATAGTTTGTTAACATACTAAGAAAAAGAAATTACGCTTGAACATGAAAGCAATTAAAACTTTTAAATTTGCATAATGAATTTCTTCCATTGATAAGTGAGAAATTATATATCTATGTAAAAATAGATAATATTTAAGTTTATACATAGTACTTTTAAGTTATAGAATGTAATATAGAATATCAAAACATGAATTCTTTGAGCTGAGTACAATAATTATTTTGTGCACAATGAATATACTTACTATAAGAGTATATGTTCAATATAATTGGAGACAATATCTTTGAAGAAACATAAACAACATAGTTTAAAACATGTACATATAAACAATAATTAATATCATATGCATAAATTAATGAGTGTAAAAAATATACCAGGATTTATAAAAATAGAATGCAATAGAAAGAAAAAATCGACTCTACTGAATGCATAATATCCATTAAAACAGCAGTGTCAGTAAGTTACTCAACTAGAGAAAATCCAACGAATATTTAATTTTGTGGATGTAGAAAAAGAAGATCGAACTTTTTTTTAAATAAGAAAAAATCCCTCTATTTATCGACAAAAAAGGATAGTGCGAACAAATGTTTGTCGTGACTTATCTTAAAGGTTACAATTATTTAAAAAAGTTGCAACCCTTCGGAAAGTTCACAACCTTTCATAAAAGTCTCAACAATTCATAAAGTCACACCTTTTCATTAAAGTCACAACTTTTCATTAAAGCCGCAACTTTTCATACAGCCACAATTTTTGAAAGACATCGCAACTCTTCATTAAAGTCACAACTTTTCATAAAATTTACAACTTTTGATAAAAGTCACAACTCTTCATTAATTTCCCAACTATTCTTAAAAGTAACATATTTTCATGAAAAAATGAAGGCTTGTTTTGGAAATAAATTAATTTCAAACGAAATTCTTGCTTGTAATTGTGCTACATAGGCGAGCCTAAAATTCTCTTTTATATAAATATATGATATGATTTTATCAATGTGACAACGATATTATCATAATGATATTATTAATGATAGATAACATTATATTTTTTTAATAACATAGAATATCAATTAATTGTTATTTAATGAAAGCAACGTCAAAATTGGGTATCAAGAGTATTCTAGACAATGAAAGAGTTTTCGGGGAAAAAAATGACGTAGTGGCTAATCTATTCTTGACAATCAATCACGACTCGACTAACAAATTTATGATGACACTTGCTAAATCCCACTGGTAAGAAGACTCATATAAATAATGAGAAGTAGTGGGTATTAGAATGGTACTACACATAGTAATACTAAAACTAAGAAAAGACAAAAAAAAAAAAAGTAAACCAAAAAGTATATACAAAGGAAACCCTTCCAGAACCTGGAAGTCATGCGTACGGAGTTATCTTATCCGATAAATACTAGTCTCACAAGTGGACCATAAAAAGTCATCTCAAAGGCAAAAGAAAAATTAACATATGTCCAAAAGGAGACATGTTGGTCCAAGACATGAAGCTCTCACTCGTCTTTAATATTTAGAAGTTGCAAAAGACAGATAGAACGATTGCTTCTTGTAGCTGACACTAAGACATACATCACAAAAAGTAGTATTGTCACGACCTTAGCCTACACCCTGGACGTGGCCGACACTCGTGAAATATAGCTTGTCTCAAAGCAAACCTTCGTCCTATCTAACTACGAGCGGAAAACTAAATGAAGCATATAAAGCTTAAAAATTAAATAAAATCTCATGAAACTCAAATACAAAGCTTTAACTCAAATAAAAAACTATGAATAAGATAAATACTCAACTCGCCATTACATAGGAAACTTCAGTCTATAAACCATTTAATAAAATAAATAAACAGATATTCTAAAAATCTACAGTCTATCTATGAAGCCTCTAACTGGAAAAGATGGAACTCGGGAGAAGACCCACAATAGCCTTACAATTGATATCACTCAAAGTACAAGTGGAACCCTCCGAGAGCAAAGAATCTCACCATAGCTAACTCGAACACCAGATGGTATCAACGAAGCACATGTTGATCACCCAGAATGCCTGTCTCTGCATCATGAAATGGTTCCCTAATGCCTTAATACGTGGAATGTACGCACATAAAGGGGAATTGTAAACCATAAACATAAGCTTAAACTAGATTAAAAGAAACATACATACCTCTTCTAAACTCGCTCAACTAAACTCAAGAATAAGATACTCAAATCAAAGATATGAAACTCAACTTAAAAGTACGCAACTCAAGATACTCAAGGATAAAGTAACCGTAAATGATGCAATATATATGGAAAGCTTTTAAAATAGTAGATTGAAAATCAATGTACTTAACAATAAAATATACTTAGTTTATATGCAGGGATACAACATAAACTCTTTTTGTACATGAAAACACTAAGTAAATATCTATTTATATAAAAATACAAATATTTGTGTGGGAGTTTATCTAATCGATAACAAACACTATGAGTTATATAATGATACAACGTGTCATCCACACTTCCAGAATTGTCATATACTTTGTCATTGAATAAGACCTACTCACTAAGTGGAACCACTAGTCTATGCTAAAAAAACATAAAGGAATCATCTAAAAAGTATGACCCTTTCTACCCACATTGTCCATATGGTTTATAGAGTTTGTAAGTTTATCTAAACTCTCCCTCATATTGGTACTCAATACTACGCCAAAATATAATAGCTCATATGTTTAGAACATAACTTTTTCTGTTTTTTGTGATGATTACTCAAAAATCTGGAGGGTTTCCCCTCATAAATAAAATCATCAATCTTTCAGCTAACAATCTTCTCTCTACTCTCTACTCTCAAATCATAAATCTGCTTCCACCCCCCTACATTGGTATCAGAGCTAGTTAGTAAAATAATAATCAACTATGTCGGAAGATCTACAAAAACAGGTATACCATTTTATATTCATGAGTAGCTAAATTAATTTATTCCTGAAAATCTCTTGTTAATTATAATTGTTTATCATGTTTGAATAATGTTATAATAACCATCTTTAGAAAGTTTGCTACCGAAATACTCTTTGAATAAGTATGCCCAGACTATGCCATCCTAAGGTTGAAACCGGTAGGAAGAGAAGGCCGTTTAGGGGAGTAAACAAAGTTGAGGCGCTGTTAGGGTAACTAATCAAAGAAGAAAGCTGTAGTAGTGACCAGACGAGATGATTATTAAACCATTATTTTTGCATAATAAGCAAGTATAATTTATTAAGAGGTTGGAAGGAATAAAATTTTAGTGAAAAATGAAAATAATAAAAATGGAAACATACCTATTAGATGATGATGTTGAGTATAAGATATTACTACTCTATGTACTAAAAAATTTGAATACTGATATAAAAAGAGAAATTTATAATAAATTATTAACATATGAAATAATAGAAATAACAACCCAAGGTTGGACTGAGTTAACTATACAAAGTATACAGGATGAACTTCATTATGACATATATGATTTATATGATGATTTAGATATTGGAGACTAAATATGACTGAACATTGGCTAAGGCGATATGGTAGAAATTACAGGTTAAAAAAGATTAAATATCCAGAAAAATTAAGTAAGCTTTTTAAAATATTATATAAAAGGTTATGATAAATAAAAATAAAAATACTAAAATAAAAAGAACTAAGATAGATAAAAAGGTGAGAAAAACATGGAAAAAATTAAAATCCTTATATATAGAATACCAATTATCACAACTAGTCAAAACAGATAATGATAAAAAAGATCAATTAATAAACATAATTTCAAAAACAGAATATAAATATGTCTGCTATTTGAAAAAACAGTATGAACAGAGAAATCTATAAACAACAATTAATAGAAGAAATAATGGAACAAATAACTGAAAAAGAACAAGAGTTACAACATAAAAAAAGAAGGTTAGAAGAAAGTATATTAGCAGGAGTATGTAATAAATCAATACTAGCACAAAGAAAAGATATATTAATGTTAGAATTAGAATTAGATTGTCTTAAATATGAATTACAACATAATTAATACATAGATCATAATGAACAAAGAAGAGTTTGCAGTAGACGAAAAAACATATGAAAACCAAGATGGAATGATAATAAAAATAATATTTTCAAATTTAGGAAGAAGATACAAGAAAATAGGAAATAACTTATACTTAATGCTAGAAAAAGAAACAACAAAATTAGAAGATAGTTTAACAGCTATGGTAAGAATAACAAAAGAAAATGAAGAAATAGATAAATCAAGAGAAATTGAAAAAATAAAAACACAAGCAAAACAAGAAGTACAAAATTTAGAAGAAATAAGAAATACAAGATATAAAAGCTAAAACACCAATAAAATACCTACATTTAGGAGGAACAGAAATATTAATAAAAGCCTGCTTTAGAGAAGGAATAGATACACCCATAGAAATATACTTAGCAGATGATAGAATTGTACACCCTATAGAAAAAAGCGTAATTAGTGCAGTAAAAGGAAACTTGATATATCAAAAATTTAAGTTTACAATAAGTGCCAATTATACAGTATCATTAACAGATAAAAATATAGATAGATCATTAGTTTTATATTGGAAAATGTCTGGAATAGAACTAGCACCAGGAAGCAAATTATTTACAGCAAGATGTAAAAATCTATATATATTAACAACGAAGCATAAAATAACAGCAAGAAATAAAATTAACAAAATAAAAATAGAAAATCCTTTTGAAAAAATAATTACTGTAATAGACAATAATGACTATAGCTATAAAGAAATTGATATAGAAGAAGATTTAGAGATAGTAAAAGAAAGATTAAGCACTTCAAGCGTACCAAATACATTGACAAGAGCTACCTCATCAAGGATGAGTACATCTAAAAGGAAATATGAAATTCCCCAAAGCTTATTAGATAAAGAAGAAATAACACCATATCATTATAACAGGAATAATAGACCAAAGAAAATATAAAATATTAATAAATACAGGACAAGAAGAAAATTATATAACAAGAGAGTTAGTATTAGAAGAAGAAATTATAAAAACAGGATATACATGCCCTGGACTACCTAGTGAGATAGTGAACACGAATGAAGAAACAACAGAAAAAAGAAATAATTATAGGAGGAATACCCTTAGTAATACAATTAAAAATATACCAAGGAAACCATAATATTACATTAGGAATAAAATGGTTAGAAAAAGTCAAACCATACAATATAGAAAATGAACAATTAACAATAACTTGCCAAAATAAGAAAATAATTATAAAAAGAACAAAATGATTAATGAAAATATTTATACTTGCAAAAATTATAGTAGAAGGATATCACAACAGATATTATACCCCTATGATAGATACAGGAGCAGAAGCGAATATATGTAAATATAATTGCTTACCAGAAGATAAATGGGAAAAATTAAAAACACCTATGGTATTAACAGGATTTAACAATGAAGGAAGTATGATTAAATACAAAGCAAAAAATATAAAAATACAAATATGGGATAAAATACTAGCAATAGAAGAAATGTATAATTTTGAATTTACTACAAAAGATATGTTATTAGGAATGCCATTTCTAGATAGATTTTATCCACACATAATAACAAAAACACATTGGTGGCTTACTACACCATGCGGAAATAAGATAGGAGCAAAAAGGGTAAATAATAAACAACGAAAACCTATGGAATGGATAAAAGGAAGTGAAAAGATAAACCAAGAAATGGAAAATATAAATAATAAACAAATAACGCAATTAGAAATTATTATATTTGCTATTGACAAAGTCAAATTAATTAATGAACAACTAGAACAATTATATAGTGAAGATCCATTACAAGGATGGGAAAAACATAAGACAAAAGTAAAAATTGAATTAATAGATGAAAATAGCATAATAACACAGAAACCATTAAAATAGAACTTTGTTGATTTAAAAGAATTTAAAATACATATAGATGAATTATTAGAAAATAATTACATACAAAAGAGTAATAGTAAACACACAAGTCCAGCATTTATAGTTATAAAACATAGTGAACAAAAAAGAGGTAAAAGTAGAATGGTCATAGACTATCGTAATCTAAATGCTAAAACTAAAACATACAATTATCCGATACCAAACAAAATACTAAAAATAAGACAATTACAAGGATATAATTATTTTAGCAAATTTGACTGTAAATCAGGATTTTACTAACTAAAACTAGAAGAAGAATCCAAACAATTAACAGCATTCACAGTACCGCAAGGTTTCTATGAATGGAATGTTTTACCCTTTGGATATAAAAATGCACCAGGTAGATTCCAACATTTTATGGATAACCTTTTTAACCAGCTAGAAAACCGTATTGTATATATAGATGACATATTGTTATATTCTAGAACACAGGATGAACATATAAGATTATTGGAAAAATTTATACATATAGTAAAAAATACAGGTATAAGTTTGAGTAAAAGAAAAGCAGAAATTATGAAATCACAAATAGAATTTCTAGGAATACAAATAGATAAAAATGGAATAAAAATGCAAACTCATATAGTACAAAAAATAATTACTATTGATGAAAATAGATACAAAAAAGAAATTACAATCCTTTCTAGGATTAGTAAATCAGGTAAGAGAATATATACCAAAATTAGCAGAACATTTAAAACCACTACATAAAAAACTTAAAAAAGATGTAGAATATCATTTTGATAATAAAGATAAAGAACATATAAAAATTATTAAGAATCTATGTAAAAAATTACCAAAACTATATTTTCCTGATGAAAATAGAACATTCACTTACATTGTTGAAACAGATTCGAGTGATCATAGTTACGGAGGAGTTCTAAAATACAAATATGAAAAAGAAAAAATAGAACACCATGGTAGATATTATTCAGGATCTTATACAGAAGCACAAATAAAATGGGAAATAAATAGAAAAGAATTATTCGCATTATATAAGTGTTTATTAGCATTTGAACCATATATTGTTTACAATAAATTTATTCTAAGAACAGATAACACACAAGTAAAATGGTGGATAACAAAAAAGTTAGATGATTCAGTTACAACAAAGGAAATAAGGAGATTAGTATTAAATATATTAAATTTTACATTTACAATTGAAATAATTAAGACTGACAAGAACCTTGTTGCAGACTACCTATCAAGAAAAAGGAACTCAAACTGAACAAGATACGATAGAAGAAATACTCAAAGCAATTACTACACTTTCTACGAAGGTGGACAGTATGGGAAAAGAGTTACAAAATCTGAAAGCTAACAGTCAGCAGCATGACTCTAAAAATGCGGAGCTACGTCGTTTGGCGGACGGTAAAAAGCCAGAACTAGAAGGAGACGTTGGGAACTCCATAAAACCCATGACAATGTTTGTTTAAATGCAGCTACAGCAAGCACATCTACAACAAAAGGAGCCAGTGGAATAAGATATAAAAATTTAAATATGAACAAAATCTTCGATAAACCATTTATTCCAAAGAACCAAAAAGACTCAGTATTTATACCACCACAAATACATACTTACTCAGAAAGTTTGAACCAAGATAAAAAAGCCTACAACCACATAACCCGCTCATATATTGAAAACCTTTATAAAATCCAAAATTATTTAAACTCAACACCTAGATCTCCAACTACCAACGACCCTAATACTGATTTTATAACCCAAAAGCTACAAGGATATAATAAGTTAATAGCACAACCAGGTACCAATGCAAATCTTGTAAAAACATGTTATAGTTATGGATTACTTAGTACAGTTTATACCCAAACAGGAGATGAAATATCTACCATACCAGAGCTATACAAAGCCCTTATGAACTATAAAAGAATTACTAAAGGAACATTGTTTTATATAAAGTTTTCTTCAGCACCAGCAGAGATATTATTTGATGAGATAAAACCAATTATACAAGTCATAAAAATTTGTTTGACTAGAGATATGATAATTCCAGAAGATATCGGAATACAACAAGAAATACAGAGGGTTGAGATACCAGAATTCTACGCCAACAAAAGAGTTATAGGGATAGCAACTATCCTAAATGAACTAACCAACAATTATTTAAACGGAAATTCAGTATGGAGCTATTATGTACGAGAACAAGTTATGATATATTCAAATTCTAAAGAAATCAAAGAACAAGATATGGAAGAGATACGCCAATGGATACTTAGTCTACTCAAGCCAGAGCAAAAACCGACAACCAGAGCATTAAGGAAAGGGTTTATTTCAGAAGAATTATTGACAAGATATTGCAAAATTATTGGAAAAAAATACCCCGACCACATATGTTCAAAATGTCAAGGAGAAGATAATGTCATACCAGACGTTCAAATCTAATAAATAAAAAAAAAAGGTATTTTGAATTTTGTGTAGGCTGAATATAAGCCATATGTAAAAAGTAATAATTTTTATTTTTGTCGTGTTGTGTCGGCTGTAAAAAGCCAATTGTAAAAGTCATAAAGAAAACAGTGTGTATGTCGGCCATAAATAAAGAAGAGGCCATTATGTAAAGTAGTAATAGTAAGTATTTTGTTTTCTTGTGTCGGCCGAATATAAAAAGGCCAACTGTAAAGTATGTGTCGGCCATCTTTTGGCCAAAAGTCTGTAAATTTTGTGTATAAATAGAGGGTTTCCCCTCATAAATAAAATCATCAATCTTTCAGCTAACAATCTTCTCTCTACTCTCTACTCTCAAATCAAAAATCGGCTTCCACCCCCCTACATTTCGTGTTGTGTCGGCTGTAAAAAGCCAATTGTAAAAGTCATAAAGAAAACAGTGTGTATGTCGGCCATAAATAAAGAAGAGGCCACTATGTAAAGTAGTAATAGTAAGTATTTTGTTTTCTTGTGTCGGCCGAATATAAAAAGGCCAAGTGTAAAGTATGTGTCGGCCATCTTTTGGCCAAAAGTCTGTAAATTTTGTGTATAGAGGGTTTCCGCTCATAAATAAAATCATCAATCTTTCAGCTAACAATCTTCTCTCTACTCTCTACTCTCAAATCATAAATCCGCTTCCACCCCCCTACATTGGTCAAAACTATTTTAGGAATCTCAGTTTCCTCTCATCTTAAATGTGAAAATTTTCTCTTGGGAATACTTAGTTCCCATATATTATTTTAAATAAAATAAACTCAACTCTACTCCTTCTTAAAAATATTTTAAATTTATATTATAATATGATCATTGATGACTGGAAAAGTAATACTTCATAAATATTGATGGTATATCCAATACCATACTACTTATACATTTGATGACAAACTCAATTTTTATACTAATTAGGCTTTAGAAACTCTTTTCTTAGCTTATCTTTACTTTCTCAAAACTCTACTTAAGAACTCAACTATTGGATTTAAAAAGCTTCTAAAAGTTTATTACTCAAATTATAGGGTTCTAATGGAATTATGGACATGAACGTCTCAACTCAAGAATGTTAATGATAGATCTCATCTCAAGACTTCTCGACTCATTGGGTTCATGAGGAATTATGGGGATGAACTACTCAACTCAAGGGTTTCATGGGAACATATAGTTGTCCATGAATAGGAATATAATCTCAAAAGTTTTGGAAACTCAATACTCAAGAATTATAACTTGAATATACTAATCCTCTGAAAGGTACTCAACTTATGGAATTTATGCGAAATTTCTGGGCATGAAAAACTCGTATTGAGGGTGTAAATAACAATATGGAAATCATATGTACAACCCTTATTATTCTCATACTTACTTCCTCAAAAACAGTTTGAAACTCAATAATTAGGAGAAATGATGAGAAAGAACTATGAGGTCAAGAACTCAAATTAACTTATCTCAAGAATACTCAAATCTAGGGATAAGATCCAAGATTTCTATTTTACATATTTGAAATTATATGTAGGGAGAGAGGACGAACTAGTCCAAAACTATGATAGTCTTGTACCTGGAAGAATAAGGTTCTTGAAGAATCTTGAAGCAAAGCATGATTAAAATCCTTGAAACCCTTTCTTGAAGGTAAACTATCAAGAGAACCTTTCTTGAGATTCTTAATTTATTTTCTTGAGATCTCTTGAAGAAGAATCTTGAAAAAATCTTGAATGGAGTTTTCTACTTTTATTTTTCCTTAGGCTTTGAGACAAAAAGAGAATGACGGTTAAAGCCTTTAATTAGTCAATAAATTGAAGAAGTTGGAAAGTAGATTCAAGAAACATTAATTGGAACACGTTATGTCTCACATAAATCTTTATATTCAAAGAGATATGATTGTTACATGTTCACCCAAGTAGAATCTAACATACAAACTTAATCCATGATGAAACTTCAAGAACACTTATCAAGAACTCATGAGGAACTTAAATCATTAAATTTCAAGAACAATACTATGCCAAATAAATCATGACTGGCGTATGAGTGAACAAATCCAACACTATGGAAGCTTACATAACCCTTAGGGGTCAAACCCATGGCGTAAATCTCCAACAATACTCAAGAATCTCAACGAACGCCTTGATCCTTTCCTCTTTTCTCCTCTTGAATCTTCTCTTTAAAACCCTAGACACTTTTTGGGATGAAAGAAAGTAATTATAATATGTTTATACACCTAAAACTTTACTACTTAAATCTGATTACTTTCAAATACCCCTCATATTTTTGGGTAACTTTCCTTAATTGGATAGTGCAACTTCAAAAGGGCATATTTCACTCATCCGACCTCAAAACATACAAAACTCAGCAGCATTGAAAATATAATTCAAATATATTTATTTTATATCTTATGGAAAAACAAAATCATCCTGTACTAATAATTATGATCATTTGAAGTTGATTAAAAACTCATAACTTAAGCATAACTTGCAAAAATTCAGATTATCCTATTTCCAATTAAGTTCTTTTTGGATCTCAAGGTTCTATATATAATTACCTTAACACTTAAGAAATATTTAATTCCTTTGTAAAATCTCACTCACTACAAAAAGAAATTCGAGTCTTAGTTAAAAAAAATTTTCTTAGGTGTTACAAGGACAGTGTAAATCTAAGTATTTTCAAGGCAGATATCAAAATAATGCTCACGAGTATATCTAATGTAAATCTAATTATTTCTACACTAAATATAATTGGATCCCCATATTCCCAAAAGATACACTCGTGCACAAGTTTAATAGAATCCATGTAGATCCCCATAAGCCTAAAAGGTACAAAGAATAACTAAGTGTATACGAAAAATAATAAAACTATAAGAATCCATAAAAATTTGCCAAGTTCCAAGCCAAAATAAGAAAGAACCAGTAAACTCGTGTCCCACCTAGGAAGAATGACAATCAACCCAACTAGTCAACTCCCAACCCCGCTAGCAAAACTGACAATCAACCCAGGTCTCCCAATCATACGGTCCACTCTTATAAGTATACATCACCCAACTATAAAGAATGACTCGGGGAGTGTCAACTCCGTTGAGGATCTTAGATGACTAGGCCGCCGAACTAGTCTACTCCTCTGGGCGTCACCTCTCTTGCTAGAAATAATGTCCAAAGGAATATTGGTCCAAAGAGAGTCAAATGTAGGTTTCAAGAAACCATGGATCGGTATACACTCTCAATTATATCACAAAATGCTTCAATCATGAAGCAATCCAATACCAAGAAGGTACATAACCTCTAGTAATGCCTTAAAGTTGCAAAAGTAGGGAGATAAAATAGAAGGGGAAACAAGTAGCACAACAACTTAAACAATGCCTCGTCCTATTAGACCCAAGTCTTCTATTCCAATCAATAAGGACCTCGTCCATCCAAACTACATCAGAGACATAAAAAAGTCACAATGAGATTAAGTCTGAGACATCACTAGTATGTCGTAGAATAAGCTCACAACATGGTGAGAATTCTCAAATATTCTCTTTAAAACAAATTGAAAAGGACAACTGTTTTTGCCAATAAATCCCCATCGACGAAATAGGATCAAATCCCATAGAAAATGATATGTCGTATAAAATTCTTATCAGGAAATCTGGATTGTGAAATTGCTCATATGTAATAGTAAGAACAGTTGGATGGATGATTCTAACAATCTAATAAAAAATATTCGGTTATCAATTGTCACAATTAAACTAATACTTTGGAGAATTCAATAGTTAACAAGCAATATAGAGGTGAGGGGATGAGACATAGATGTCACATATCGGTAATTGTGCTACTCTACAGTGATGATCATTCATGGATAAGCTCGGTCATCTTCAATGACTCTAATCATCTATCAACCTATAGGAATCTATCTTATTTATGTCTCATCTAAATTACAATCTAAGCAATATAATATCTTACTTTATTCTCTCTATTGATCCATAAATAGTGAAAATATATCGAACCCACTACCCTTATTTTCAAGAAAGTTACAGATATCAAACCTAAATTTCTAGTATTTGACTAATTACTCATTCTAATTAATATCGTTCAAGCATAGACCAGAAATCATAAGTAGGAATTAAGTTAGGAACCATAACCTATAAATTAACCCCATTCTAACTAGCCCAAGTTCATGTATGAACATCAATAACATGAAGCATAAGACAATACGCACAACATTACCTCAACACCCAAGCCCCATAATTGAACCCCTAGATTTTAGGGTTGGCCTCATGCTAATCATCTAAAATTCAAGTATGAACATACAACCCCATAATAACACCCCTAGGTCTTGGGTTGACCTCATGCAAATTAGCCTAACTTCATGTATGAACATCAACAATACGAAGCATAACATAGTAAATACTACTATAAATCAACACCCAACCCAATAATTAATCCCCTATATCTGGGGGATTTATCCATGAAATAAACAATGGGCAACATGACATTTAGAAATTACAAATAAACCAATTTTAGATTCAACTCCAATTTTTCAAATTCAAGAGCAAAGTTGAAGAACTCCAAAAGCTAGGATGTGTTCTTTACAAAGGTCAAGTATTCTCTCAAACCTAAAATATTTCTTAGTCTTTATAATTCTCAGAACTATCTCATTTCACTCTCATTCGAGCTATTTATAGTTTTCTAAAATTTATCTAAAATCTCAATATGCAGTTTATTTGGCGAAATAAGTCTGGCTACCCGAGCACGTTTGGTTAATCTTCTCTTGTTCATAACCTCACTTTTTCATGATGTACGTGTTTTGTGTTTGAAGCTCTATTGGCATACTCGTTTCAGTCTGCCTTTCACATTTACAAAATCATTTATAACCACTTTGCTTCACCTCTTAATCATTCATTTTTTTCTCTTTGTGTTGTAATTTTTGGCGACGTTCGGCAAGGTAAACTTTATTCTTAGGCACATCGCCATCTATATTGGACTTAGAAAACCTTTTTCAATAGGCACAATTGTTGTGCACTGTCTTTTTGGCCGAGCTCAGGCTCAGTAGGCGTACTCCTTTCTCGTTTGGCGATCAACATTGTATATTTTGCAATTATTTTAGCATTTTTGGCCATTTTGAAGAACATCATTCCTTCGTTATACGTTTTCCTTCATAGCTTCAAATAATCAACATATCAACGAAATTGGACAACATTAGACATTGAGTACACTCTTTAATAAGCCAAATAGACCTCAAATGAGACAAATCTACAACTCGTCATTACCCCCAACTTAAACTTGTACTTTCCTCAAGTAATTCAAGAATACAATTAGTTCAATAAGGGTGTCTACAACTCTAGCCCATCTCAACACTAGCTCAAGCTCACTTTATCTTATAATCTTATGTAAGACCATCTTTCAATAAATGCATTCAAGTGACTCAACATCAATAATGCTTTCATGCTATTACAAAGAAAATCAACAAAGATATAAGAAATTAATGCAACTCTCACTCTCGCAAAAGAGAAACACAGGCAAGCTTTGTCCTATAGGTTTGCCCGTATTTTAAGTCATCGCACAGCGTAGTTCATGTAAGAACTCAGAGGGTTTTTATGCTTGTAAAGGGGCTAAGACTAAAGTATGATCAAGTTGTTTCAATGACTTTATCTTTACAAAGCATTGTTGTAGTCATCTTCTCCTCTTCTCAGGTTCTTTTCATTATTTTTCGTTTGAGAACTGAAACTTTGTTTTTTCACTCAATTTATTTGGAATACCCTTTATTTCATCACGTAATTTGACACGTGCGTCGCACGTGATTATCAATTCAAAAAATATATGTTATAGTAAATAATATTATTTATTTAAGTAGAGATTTTTGTAACAAACTCCAAAGTTGAGTCTCATTTCATTTTTATTTGCTCCTCACTTGGCTTTATTCCTCCTTATTTTCCTCACCACCAATTTATTCTTTTGTCTTAGGTTCATTATTTCAAACATAACTGTCACTTCCTAAGCCTACACCATGGATGTGGCCGACACTCAAGAATAATTGGTAGCCCCCAAGAAAACCCTTAGTCTGATAGACTATTTAGCGGAAGATTTATTTAAGTAAAATGAAGACTCCAAATACTAAAATTAACACATAACGTCTCAAAACAACTTAGCTCAATGAATGTTGAAAAATACTAAAATAAATATATAGGTAACAACTCGAAGTCTCGATACACCAACAAGGGAAAAGTTTTATTTTTCACAATTTTAATGAAACTTTCAGCAACTATTGTAGTTGTATCATATTTCAGCAATTGTTATGAAATGTTTAGAAAGGAACTTTCTTGTTATGGAAGATTCACTTACGATCCCGATCAAATATAACTTATAGTCTTCAATTAAATGAACAATTATTTGTAGTTTTGATTATTTGACAAACCCAGGGACATAATACCTTGTGCAAATTCATACTCAACTACCCTACTGGAAAAAGTACAATTTGTTGGTGCACACTCTCCAACTGTGGCAGAAAGGGCAGAAACCTCGAAGGTTATTATCACTATTATTTATAAAAATTATTTCTTGTAGTCATAACCTTTGTTTTTGCAACTTAATAATTCTCAAGAACTCTTACAAAGGATAATATTCAACTGAAGAATAATCCTCAATATTAACAAGGACCTGATTGAAATGTAAGCTTAGTCGTCTTAGGATCATTTTTTCTACAAGTACATTTTAAATCAGTTTCTAAATCTAAAGTATTCAACTACTGAGTTTGGTGAAAAAGTCTAAATCAGTTTAGTCTAACTGATTTAAAGAGTATCATTGTGTTCTTTTCAATCAATGTCTGATTCATCAAGAGTGTGGTGGTTTAGTGGGCAACTTGTTCATTTCTAGTGGAAGTCTAAGTTGTCTAGTGTGATAGCTTAACGCGGAGATTGACATCTTCTTAGGATCTTCAAGTTTTAGATATTTTACTTGGTCGTAATATTAGTAGGTTTTCTCACATTGTTTGTAACCGTGGTTAACTTTTTCTTAAAGAAGATAAGTGAAACAGTTGAAAATTTTGTGTAATAGGTCATGGTTTTAGTCCCTTGAGAAAGGTGGTTTCCTCGTAAATTGCTTGTGTTATGTTCTTATCGTTATTTACACTTTGTTATCATTCTATATTAGTCAAGGGACATTAAGCGTTGACTGATAGTGGACGTATGCATTCTATCAATTGTTATCAGAGCAAGATCTCTCTAGCTCGTTAACACCAAGAAATATAATCCTGTAAAAGAATAGGTTATCCATTGAACCTAGAATAAGGACAATCATCAACACGACCAACTTGTTTAAATGACAAGTTCTAAGCTGGTCGAAAACAAGGATGCACGACTATATAATGACTGAAAACAGAGAGTTATTGGACATAGTTTTAAATGGACCGTACATTCAAACCACTAAAATGAAGGATTGTGAAATAACAAAAGTTGTTCCACAAACTCTACAACAGTTAACAAGGCGGACCTAAAGAAGATCAATAAATTCTTCAAAGATAAAAAATTGTTGGTGTGTTGCATAAGTGGTGAAGAATACAATTAGATCTCTACGTGTGAATTGGAAAATGAAATTAGGGACTCTCTGAGGACTACTCATGATGGTACAGAGAAGGTGAAGGAATTTAAGGTGGACATCATGACCACCCTATATGAATACTTTCATAATGAAGGAAGGGGAAACTATTCATTATGTGCATACAAAACATTCCTCCATAATTAACTTGCTACGAATCTTGTGAGAACCCATCAACACCAGTAAGCAAGTGAGGAAGGTGCTTAAAATTATTCTTTAGTCATGGGAAAGCAAAATGGATGTTATTCTTGAAGCTAAGGTTTCGGCAATGGATTCTCTCATTGGAAATCTTAAAACTCATGAAATGAAGAGAAATCATGACATCTCAATGAAGGAATCTAAGAAAGACAAGTCTCTAGTAGTCAATATCACACCTAAAGAAGTTTCTAACAAAGAGGATGACATTTCCAATTTCACCAAGATATTTCAGAAAATTGTGAGAAAGCATGGCGGGTTCATAAAAAAAGGTCTGGCTATAACCGCAAGTGATCTATGCTACAAGTGCGGAAAGGCAGTGCACTTCATTAGAGACTGCCCAATGCTTAAAGCTGAAAACAAAGAGTAGAAAATACCCGGAGGTGATAAAGATAAGAAAAGGTACCTTGTACTTGAGAAAAGGTAAGATAAGTTGCAGCTGACTGCGTCGTGAAGAAAGCTCATGATGTATGGGGGATTCTTCAAGTGAGTGAGGAGAATCATAATGTCTTGATGATGCATCTATTTTTGTTTTCTAAGATGTTGCTAACATATTCGATGTGTTGTTCTTCCTCATGGTGAAATAATATGAGGAGGACTATGAAGAAAGGAAACCATCCTCGACAGTAAACAAAACATAAATACTTATTCTGTTATAACGTTGAGAAATCTAGCAAATGCTATGATCGACTCTATCATGGAGTTAACCACAGAAAAAGACTCTATGAACACCAGTCTTGATAGTTTAAGTGAATAAAGAACAGTTATGATTGTGTACATGTAAGTTATTGAGGAACAAGTAGTTGTTCTAGAGTTTAAAAACCCTGAACTTAAGGAACCATTGAGTCTAATGATTGAGAAATCTGGGAAAAGAAAGCGGGAGGCTACTAGCTTGCAAACAGAGAAGTTAGTCTGAATAGTGTTGAGACCAGAATTACTATAGCCTTGGAAAGAAACGATCAGATTGAAAGGGACATGGTCCATCTTAAAAAAAAGTCCAAACTTCTCTAAAATGGACCAGCTCCACCAAGATGCTTTCAAACATCACCAGTCAAAAAAACTTCAAAAGAATCTCATATTAAATATATTTCTATGTAAGATAATTTATTAAGTCATCATTGTGGTTGAAATGGTCATCTAAAAAGGTTTTATTGTTGCTGGAATCTTCAAAAGAAAGATTTTAGTCTACTCCAGACATAATATATCAATAAAAAAGGGAACTTGTTCCCGTTTGTATGACCTAGAACATGAAAAGAATTAGTCTGCCACATTGGGTAAGAAAAACACTTATTTCACCCTTATCATCTTATTGGAACTCATATTGAAGTTGACTCCCAAGTCAAATAAGTGATCTTTGATGTAGGGGAGTGAAAGAAGTAGCACTCAATGTTGGTTCGTTGATTGGTTGCTCAAAGCACATAACTGGAAACACCAAAAACTTCCTTTAACTCAAGGCACTTCAAGGTGGAGGTATCTCTTTTGGTTATGGAAAGAAGGGTTCCATTCTGGGAGTTGGTACAATTTAAAAATCTCTTGAAGTTTTCATTGAAAATGTGTACTATGTGAGGGGGTAAAAATACAGCTTCTTAGTGTTTCCCAGACATCTGATAAGGCAAATTAAGTTGAGTTTTCATGAGACAAATTCATTTTTACAAGATTTTCTACCAAGAAAGTGATCCTGATGGCAAGGACGAAGAAAAACATGTATGTCGCTGAACTAGAAACAACTCATGGAGACTATCTATGTCATATGGGATATTCTCTGTTGAACAAACTTGTCTCCACGGACCTTGTCTGTGGTCTGCCAAAATTGAAGTTAAGTGACAACAAAGTGTGTGATACATCTGTCAAAGGGAAAAAAACAGATCATCATTCAAATCAAAGAAGCAAGTAAGTTCTTCAAGGCTTTTCGAGTTAATACATATGGATTTGTGTGGTTCTGTGATAATCTAAAGTCAAAGTTGAAAGACGTACATCCTGGTGATTATGGATGAATACTAAAGATTCACGTGAACTAAATCAAAATAGCTAAGCCTCTAAAATAATCATATATTCAAGAGTAATAGTAGTTTCACCCCATGAAAACCTAAAATTGTAGGTCTCTCAACTTCACCTTTCAACCAACACAAAAATCAAATCTTGATCCTTCTGGAAAATTTAATTTGACATCTTGATAGATCCATAAATACATGTAGCTTTTCATATATGGTTATGGATAGACTCCATTGTTTTAACCTATTCGTTCCATCTTATTTGTTGATCCCTCCATCCATTGAAACCATGAAAGGAGACTTTCAATGTCCACTCAGATTTGTATGACAAATTAATGAAGGACTTATATAAACATCAGTCGTTCATTATGAATTGCACAAATAATGCCAAGTAATTGAAAAACTTTGGTTTATCTTTGTCCTTAGTAGATGATCGCTAGTTATCAGATCTTCAATTGATAATGGAGTAGTGGTGTTGATCTCAATAATCCCTCTCCAATTAAGGATTCATCAATAATTGGGTATTTAAGGTTTAATGTCTATGGGCTTCAACAGTTAGGGTATTTATAGTGGAAAATTGTTTAAGTTTCCATATGTGTAATTAGAGTAAAAATTGTACGAGTTTTTTTAGGCGGTAGAGCTTTTCCATGGAAATTTAAGTAGTATATTAATATCAATTCCTTTAGTTTTATTTTTCAATATCAATAATTTCCGTACATTTAAAAAAGTGTAACGACATATTTATCACCAATTCATAGATCACTATAATTGATATATTGTTTGACTATCAAATCCACAACATATAACCACACTATAAATGAAGGAAAAAAACAATATTTTTAGTTAATTGTGAAGGTTATCCATTAATCTAGCTCCTTCATGATATATACTTGTACTGAATTCATGCTTCTTATAAAAGGAAAATATATTGTGGTTTGTCAACGACCACATATATAATTGACAGGCCACACGGACATTTAAGAAGTTAGATGCTCATTCTACTCTTAATCCTGGAATTGAGCTTAAAGCAATAAGTTCAAATTCATATAAATTCCATGTGTGAAATGTCAAAATGATGAGAAAGAATTGTGAGGCTGGATTGATCACACCAGTCATTGGATAAGATTATAAAGTGTTTGATAGTAAGGAATCGGACTCAATGATGAAGTTAAAGTATACTGAAGGTCATGTTTTTAGTGAGGAGATAACTTTAGAATTGCTTACAGAAAGACATACAAATTATCTTATTCAGTCTTACCCCACATTTCTATAGGAAATTCTTTCCACCTCTCAAATCCCGAACTGCCCAATCACGTGGCAAAAACTGTACCAATCACGACAAATATTTCATTACATTAATCGAGCAAGTAATTAGATAATTTACACAATAAATATTTTTTTTTGTTTATAGTTATGTAGAGCTTTCCTTGTACTTTGATCATATTAAATAATAAGTATCTTCTATAGATTCAAAGATTCTATATTTAGAAAGAAAAAAGGCAATAGATATGAAGGTTACTAAATTCAAACCCTATTACTGTTAACACTTAAGAGCATTTATCATGATAACTACTAATCAATGCAAATGAAACTTTCAATCACTTCAGATATTCACTAACACTCTGACGTTCCATATTATCCTTCATTTTGTGTTGTACATTTCTTTATTATTTTTGTGATCAGATATTAATATGCTGAAGAAATCAAACAGTAGAGAGATGCCATAAAGACTATACAAGCAAACTAGAAAGAAGAGATTAGATATGGGCGAAGCTTGAGAAAAAATTCTTTCCTTAAAGCTAAATGTCGTTTTGTATCCCAAGTTCCATATTTGATAGAGTAAAATAAATTTAATTTATAAATGTACCTATGATCAATAAAGAAAGAGTACTGAGGGCCTCGGTTTGAGTTTTTGTCATCATAAATTTGATTTTACCAATGTTTGACTTCGGTCAATATTCTTGGTAAAAGTGCACAGATGAGAATTTCATTAGTGTGGTTAGCTCTGGAATAACGATTGAGTTTGTTCTAGAATGACCTTTTGTTTCGATCTCGAGATGTTCGAAATAAGTTTTTTGTAGTTCCCCTTTTTAACTCATGTCAAGTAGTGCACAATTGAGAATTCCTAAATTATTTAACTTAATGAGTCACTACCTAATTTTTTTTAGGTATATTAAGACATTTAAATATTTAGTTAACTAATGCTAAAATTAACTTCAACTTATGGTTTACTTAACTTATGTGATTCTAATTAAGGGTTCAAGTTATCCTAAAGGGACAAGACTAAGCATCATTGACAGATATATTAAAAAATGTTACCAACAAACTTAATTGATAAAAATATATGATATCATTAAAAATATGATGTAAGTTAAAATAAAAAAATAACTTATAAGACATTATTATTTATCTAAGAGAAGTGCCTTATAAAGAAAATATTTAGGATTCGAAATTCACTTAGTAGATAAATAGTATATATATGAGTACTTATAGTATAATTTAATTAAATCCTTCATTCGGACTGTTATTGCATAAACTATTTTTCATGTAGTTAAGTTTATAAAATAACAAAATAATAAGTCAAACCATCCTTTATTAGTACCAAAACATTTACTAAAAGGTGAATTGCTTACATGTCTTGACCAAAAATAATGTGTAATTAGATACAAATTTATCCTTAGAAATATTTGAAAAAATAATTGCACCCATTTGTTTTCTATTGAAAGAAAATAGTCAAGTGTTTTAAAAAAATGATTCTCAACGTCTGTAAGCTTTTAGAAGGCAAGCATGTAAAACTTGGTTCTAAAATAAAATGTTGATTCCTTTTTTAAAAAAATTAAAAAAATTTATTAAAATCTACCGCGGCTACAACGATTTATTATATTAGAGATTGTAAATACAAGAACAATATACACAACCTAGTTCAACATGTAAAGAAACCTAAGCAAGAAAATAAATACTAATAATATAAATAGCCATGAGTGAATTCAAGTGAGTACCGTTTATTTTGCTTGTTGTTTCAGATTGTATAAAATGTCATAGTGACTCTATGTGCAGGTTTGATTTAATGTCCGATCTATCAGACTCGACTTTTTTGCAAGATTCTTGAATCAAGACTCCATTTTGTCCCTAAGTTTACGTGTAGAAATAAAATATAAAAATATGATATAGGCAAATCAAACAATATGAACTAAGATGGAGCAACAAGACCAAACCATATCAAAATGAAGTATAGTTTTGATTTTTAAAAAGTAAATGGGCAGTGGCTTTGAGCTATATAAACATGACATCGTACATGAAAATATAAATTAAAGGAAATTGAACAAGGTGTGTCATGTTTTTTTTCTGATTAAATGATCGTTCATGCTAGTCAAACATACATATTGATTATAAATAAGATTCAAACAAATCGTTCTTATTATATTTAAAGAAATGTACGTTTCTAGTTGAAATAAAACAAAAAAAATACATGATTTTTATATACAAAAGTGATTAGTTGTAGATAGAGTGTAACTTCTGATAAAGAAAAAGATACATAATATGTTGTAAGATTAAATACATAATTCATCAACTTGCATTACATGAGTATATTTAATAAACCACACAAATACGTAAAAACGACTACGTATTGAAGAAAGAAGGAAATATTGACACTGACCTTTTTGTATGACAGTGAACCATGGCGAGGTTCCAGATCTATTGAAATCTGACTTTACTCACAACAAAAACAACACAATTAATTCAAAGAAAAGTTATACCAATGTTTTGATTTGGAGAGGAGATGCCAAATTATTAAATGTAAAGAGTAGCTCAAAACAAAGAAAACTAACTTGATTAAATAAGAATTTATAGTTTAAATTAGAGTTCTTGAATTTTTGAGCTACAATTTAATGTCCTATATTGAAAATGGTCAAAGATAACTATTAAAACTCAAATGTTAAGATTTTTTGATGGAATCGACAGTCATCACATTATTGTCATAGCCATAGCACGAATAAAGAGTGAGAACCTCTATCTATAGATAAAGAACAATGGAGATTTTTTGAAAATAGAAGGAAAGGGGAGAGAAAGAGAGAGGGAGAGAGATGCTCCGACGACTTGTGACTTATGATGGACTTTTGGGGAGGGGATAAAACCCTAAACCATCTAAATGGACATTGCTGGGAGGGGATAAAATCCTAAACAAACCTAATGGACTTTGGGGGGAGGGGATAATGTGGGTAGTAGGGATTGTGAAAAGGACTGATGGGTTGATGTTTCGGCTGCAACATTTGGGCCCTTGTTTTTGGGGTTCTTTCTGAATAAATAACATATACATATATAACTATTATGGAAAATTAGCAAAAAACAGCCCATAATAAATAACATTTAATAGATAAAAGAAGAGCACAAATTCGTTCATATTAACTGATGGCATGCTAATAGGTTTTTTTTCAAACTTTCCTTGTGAAACTAAATGTCACACACATTATTAAAAATGAAACGTTGGAAACCATATAAACTCTCCATAGATGATTAGCGATTCAATATCCATAAAATCCATCAGTTCATACAAATTAATGTATTTAATATAAAAATCAACTAGGTTCTACTAAAAACATCAACAAATAGATGGTGGCATCTCTGATAGTGTTGATTAATCATAGAGGAGAGTAAGATAGCACAAAATAATTTTGTACATTTTTCTATGAAGGGGGTGCTTATTACAACCTACGTTGATTTCAACGGATTCGTTCACTTGATTTCAAGCCATCAAAATGTCGATACTTCCTTCAATTTATTTGATTATCATTATGACAATTCTATGCCGATATGACACGAAACACCATGGAATTACGAGTATAGATCGAATTGAAGTAAGAGTAACAAAAGTTTAAAAAATATCCATTGAGGGGAGAAGATGAAAGTGTATTTGAGAAAAAAAAGTTGGCGTAGTGGCTAATCTTGTCTCGACCATCTATTACGACCCAAATACCCAATTCATGATGTTAATTATCCCAAATTCATGTAAGAACCCCAACAAATTGGCAAAAGTTAACTGATGTTAATTAACTCAAATTCATGACGTAGTGGCTAATCTTCTCCTATGTTAGCAACCTTAAACTATAAATTAACTGATGCTAATTAGTTGAAATTTATGCATAAACATCAAGAATACGAAGCGTAACACAATGTGCACTACATTAAATCAAAACTCAATCCCCATAATTGCACCCAAGATCTTAGGGTTGACCTTATGTTAATTAGCCCAAAACACATCTATGAACATCCAACCCCATAATTGTGGCCCTAAGTCTTGGGGTTCACCTCATGCGAATTAGCCCAAATCAATGTATGAACATCAATATCACAAATCATAAAACAATATATACTACATTAAATCAACACCCGACCCCATAATTCCACCACCTAGATCTTGGAATTTTAGTCACCCATCAAAAAAAGCAAAAACAATGTATTTTCTATGAATTAAGTAATAGGTTATATGAAATTAATAAATTACAAGTAAATCAACTTAGGATTTAACATCAATTTATCAAATTCAACAGCAAAATTAAAAAACTCCACACTACACGAAACAGGATTTATAGTGGCAATATTTAGCGGAAAGCATATTTGTTGCTACAAAAGTTATATATCAAGTGACAACATATGAAGGCGTCGCAATTGATAAACATTTAGTGACGACTGTTGCTAATTCTAAATTATTTCTTCCCACTAATACCGAAATTTTTGCTCCATATTCTTCAGTGGCAACATCTAATTTGTAGCATCTAAATGCAATTTGTGGTGACATGGATGCTCCAAATAATTCAATTTTATTTAACATACATAAAAATTTAAAATGAAAACAAAGGAAAAAATCAGATAAAAAAGTACACACAACTCTTTCTCTCCATTAGCTGAACTTTTTTTCTCAAACACTCCTCTTCTCAAGTTTCCGCTCTATTTCTCTCCATTAGCTCAACTTTTCTTAGAAATTCATCAAATTGTCACCCTCAAATATGTTAAATCGCTTCGAATTTCAGAGAATATTTTTTCCCCAAATCTTACTTCTATTTCTTTAGCCCATTCATAAATTTGTAGTAGATTGAAGTGTTTTGAAGTTTTAAGGCAAAAGGTTCTCGAAAATCTAAATAAATCAGAAGTTATTGGAAGGTTTTAAAAAGGAAGGTTCGATGTTTTATTATCACTACAAGATTTTGATATTTTTAAAGTTTTGAAGTTTATCAAAGCTTGTAAGGTGCCACTCATGTTATTGTCTATTTATTTTTCATATTTTGTCGATTATGAATCTTCACAGTTGTTTTTGAGCTATCTCTTTTTCAGGGTTTATTGAAGATTTTTTTTTATAAAAAATATACATAAATTGTTGTTTTAAAAGAAAATTTGTAGTTCTAAGTGTGTTTATTTTATTTCAATAGAAACTCGATTTGTGTGCATAAATGGTAATTTTATTTTTGAAAACTTCTATTAAATTTTAAGAGTTTGTAATCTTTTCCAGACATTTGAGCTTGTTTGTGATTTGGTTTACTAGAGTTCTTGAAGTGCAATTATTTCAGTTGAAGTGTTAGGTTGGTCATATCTATACGTATGTTGAGCTCTTGATCTTACTGGATTAGATTAACTAAAGTTAAATATCTATATATATGACTTGAAAGTATGAATCCATGGCCGGCTAAATCTGCCTGTATGTAACTTTGAAGTTCTAATGGTTTTGTTAGTTCTGAAAAGTGGAGTTTGGTGTAGAATTACCTTTTGTTTGGGCCAAATGCTAGAAAGTTTTCTTCACAAAGGTCATTGTTCTCTCAAAACTCAAAATATTTCTTACTTTCCCTAATTTTCAAAACTATCTGGACGTTGAGTGTGTTTGGTATGAAGGAAAACATTTTCTGGAAAATATTTTCCAATTTTGTCATGCTTGGTTAGGGCCAATGTTTTGAAAAATGTTTTCCAAATCAACTCGTTTTCCTCAAAACTAAGGAAAATGACTTCCCTAAAAAAATTAAGGAAAATATTTTCCAAAGCTCTCCTCCAATTTCAAATTACATTTTTTTTAAAAAAAACATCAATTTTAAAAAAATATATATATATTTTCAATTTCAAAATTTTATTTTTTAACCGGTCTCTGACCACCCCCCGGCCCCCTTCCCAAAAAATTATTTTGCTTTTTAAAAATATTTTGAACTCCAATTTTTTATTTTTAAGCTCCTACCTTCCCCCCCTCCCGGGCCAGCCCCCTTACCCACCCCTACCAGCCCCCTCACCCCCAAAAAAAATTAGTTTTGTTTTTTAAAAATACTATGAACTTCAAATTTTTATTTTTTCACTCCTACCCCCTCCATCTGCCCCCCCCCCCCCCCATAAACATACTTAAAGATTTTTTGAAAAATAGACAAACTGTGTGGAAGCTTATAACATAGCCTAGAATGAAATAATGGGGAATACCTATTTTGGGTCTCGATATATAATAATTGAGTTTATTGAAAATTAAAGGGTAAAACTGTACTAAAACCTGAATCTAACTCTGTTTGAAAAAAAAGACTAGAGATGTTGGGACATTCCCCAACTAACTTTTGCAGCTGAAAATAAAAGACTGAAAATATAAAAATTACATGTCAATCGTCCCCAAAGAATGAGGACTGTCTACTGATACTGCTGAACTATAGATTGGGAACCAATCTATGTGGGATCTAGATGTTGAGGACTAGAACCTATATCACGAGGAGATATTCAACAGATTATGTGTTAGTACTTGAATGTTTATGAGCATACATGATATGATAAAATTGAACAATGTATATATAACTAAACAAAGCAATGATATAACAGAAACATTCCTAAAATTTATTAAAATACTAACATATTAACTGAAAATGCCACATTAGTATATTGATAATGAAACATTCTTAACTTGATCATATAAAACTGAATAAAGTGACCTACAGTGTACTTCATGAACTAAATGAATCTTCACAACTAGTGTTCTGAGTTTTATGCAAATAATTAAGGAAAAAATCTACGAAAATATGATAATATGATTTCGATTATTCTAACAAATGAATCACAAGAATAATCTAAATTGTAAGAAACCCCACGTCTAAACATTATATAGGGAATCAAAATTTGACAAAATTCAAGGGACCCATGGGGTGAAAGGAACACACTAGTGAAATCCCACAAACTTGGCAAAATTCACGACAAATTGTTCAATTTTCGCGTTGATCTGAAGATATATAGTTGTGTTCTTACACGGCTAGGTCGACTCTTTCTCTTTCTTTTCGTTCAACTTGATGAATTTTTGGAGAATGAGTTCATTAGCGTGAGTTCTAATTATGTTATTGGGTTAAATCTTACCCAAATGACGTTGTTTCGGGGTCCAAAATATAAATACTAAAATAATCTTCCCATAAAAGTTGTCGGGGTCAATTGATTAACTTGCAAACAGACCATCGACTGACCCAGGGTCCATCCTGTCAACCGTCATTGGTTTTTAGAGAAGGGGGTTTTGCGGTGTCAATCCAGGTACCATAACCATGACCTTTGGTCTGACCTATGGTCTTTGGGTCCATTCATGGGTCGTGCCTTAATTATACTTTTATCCTTGGTTCTGCGAAGATGTTGTAGGTTGCCATGCACGGAACCCACCTACGATCCGTGGGTGGTGCCCATCGATGGCACCAGCAACTTCTGAAATGTGCATTCCACATTGTCTAGGATACGAGGTGCTACATTTTCATATTATACGCGTTATCAGATATAACCCCAAATGGAAAACTCATTTAAGTTTGCTTTTCACATTTATTGGATCACTAATTACCATCTTGCTTAGCCTTTGAAGCATTTATTTTTTCTCCTTGCATAGTATTTTTTGGCGACGTTCAGCAAGTTCATCTTTATTCTTTGGTGCATCACTATATTTATTGGACTCAGACAATTTTTTTACAAAGAAACAAGCGTTGTGATTATTGTTTTGGCAGAGGTCATGATCGTCGGCCATCCTCCTTTCTCATTTGGCGATCAACAATGTATTGTTTGTAATTCTTTTTTCATTTTTGGCCATTCTTTAAAACATCAATCCTTGCCTTATCCTTTTTTCTTCATACATGCAAACAATCAACATATCATAAGAATAGGACAAAATTAGACATTGAGCACACTCATTAATAAGCTAAATAGACCTCTAATAAGGTAAATCTACAAATTGTCAATACAGCCATCTTAAACTTTTTTATTCCTTGAGTATATCAAGGATACATTTAGCTCAGTAAAGGTGTGTACAAAAGTATTCAATGACAGATAGCATGGAAGTGTTATAACAACATTACTCTCAACAACATGTTTCATTCAATCAGGACCAAAACGCTTCAAATGATGCCTAGAACATCTCAACACAAGCTCAAGCTCACTCTATGTTCTTATCTAATGCAATACCATATTTTAATAAATACATTCAAGTTCTGGCAAATCAAGAAAAACTCCATGCTCTCGCTAAAAATCAACAAAGATATAATGAATCGATGCAACTCTCACACTCTCATAGGAGTAAAACATGCAAGCATTATCCTATACTTGCCCATATTTTTCAATCATCACACAACCTAGTTCATGAACGGTCAGAGGGGTCACTAAGGCTTGTAAAGGGGTTCAGGGTAAAGTCCATGATAAGAGAGTCATGAATCTAACTGAAAACTAGTGACCCAATGGATGAAAGGGACCCAATAGTGAAATCTCACTTACCTGGTGATGAAATTCAAGAAATAACTCTTAGACTTTGTAGTTAGAACTGTTGGAACCTGGTTGTGTTCGTGAACTAGGGTTCTTAACTTTTTTCTCCTTTCTTGCCTTTAACTTTCTAAATTTTAATTACTCATTTGACTTAGGTAAGATTTTGTTATGTTTATAGGCTTAAACTGACTAAAATCTGATTATTTAGGGTAAAACGACGTATCTTAGGGTTTCAGTGAAATGGGAAAATACCAAAAGACCCTTTAGATTATTGTTGTCTATTGAAACTACGACCTCGACTGACGCTCCGTCTTTCAAATGAACGTTCGTACCCAAGATGTCAGTTGTTCGCACTTAAAAGATTTTGGTCTCCAAAAGTGTTTATGGCGACGTACACGTTGTGTCAACTATATTTTAATTGGTGTAAAACATGTCCCTACTATATTTAATATGTATAATATTAATTAAAAATTTCAAAAAAAATAATATTACAGTACTACTCAAATTTATACGAAAAATCTTTTCCGCATAAAAAAAAACTCATATAATTTTTATTCTAACTACCCATATGGAAAATTATACAATTTCAAATCATACATTCCCTAAATATTGAAGCCCATATACATTTAACCATAAATACCCCAACTTTTGAAGAATCCGGAATGCGAGAGGGAAGATTTAGATTTTGACCTAGTGCTTTGCTATCAATCGAAGATTTTAAAACTAGAGATTACCTAGAAAGGGAAAAAGATAACCCAATTTTTTTAAGTACTTTTCATAATTTGTGCAGATCATAGTGATGATTGATATTTGTATGAACTTCTTCGGTCTTTCCCTTTTTAAAATCAATTCATTTGAGCCTTTAATATATTAACTATTGTAATGTATAATTACTATGTACAAGGTCCTTCAATTCCTATTCAATTTCAATCTGATTCACTCATTTCATGGTTGCAACGAATGGAGGTATCAATAAATAAAATTATAAGAACTAGTGCGAATGACTGAGTGTATCCATCACCTTGTATGGAAAGGTGCGTGGATACATGGAGCTATCCAGAGTTCAACTAATAGAGTCCAAACAGATCAACACTTGATTTTTTGGGATGTTGAAAGGTGGTGTTGTGAGACTAGACATTTTGTGTTTGTGTGAGTGAAGCTACTGTTACTATTGAAGATTCAATTATTTTGGGTGACTCTATTGTACCCCCTTTAATCCCCTTAGTTAATAGAAATTGAAGAATATTTTGAAAATGCGTAAACAGATCTTATCGGAATGAAGACTAATAATTAAAGTAGATTGTTAGTTATCAAGTTTTTTCTTCCAGGTAAAACAGGTGCTCATGTTTACCCAATTGCTATAAATCTGGCTAGAGGCATGCGACTAGTGCTAGCCACATACCTTTTGCCAGATTAATAGCTATTGAGAAAATTAAAAAACTTATTTTATTTGTAAGAAGAAGTCCTAACAACCTAAGAGAAAGAAAAGTGTCATTCTCAAAATTCTAACCTCTGTTCATGAAAAAATTCAACCATCTAGTTCGATTATTGGTCTTCAATCTGATAAGCTTGATTTGCGCATTTTCCAGATTTTCTTCCATCTCGTCCAACTCAAGGGGTTGAAGGGGGGCACAAAGTAGAGTTACTCAAAATAGCTAAGCCTCTAAAATAAACATATCTTCAAGAGTTTTAGCAGTTTCACCCAATGAAAACATAAAATTGTTAGTTTAACAACTTCACCTTTCTATTAACACAAAATTCAAATATTTATCCTTCTGGACTATTTAAATTGAAATTATGATAGCTCCATAAATATATGTAGCTTTTCATAAATGGTTATGGATAGACTCCATTGTTTGAACCAATTTTTTCCATCTGTTTTGGTCATCCCTCCATCCATTGAAACCATGGAAGGAGACTTTCAATGGCCATTGAGATTTGGATGAAAAATGAATGAAGGATTTTTGTAAAAATCACTCATTAATTTGATTTGAACAAATCATGCCAAGTACTTGAAAATTCTTGGGTAATTTTTTTCATCTCTAGTTATCAAATCTTCGATTGATAATGGAGTAGTGGGTGTAGATCTCAATATTCCCTCTCCAATTGAAGATTCATCAATAAATGGGGTTTTTAAGGTTCAATGTATATGGGCTTCACCATTTTGCATATTAAGGGTGAAATTTGTATGAAGTTTCATATGGGTGTTTAGAGTAAACATTGTATGAGTTCTTTAGGTGGCAGAGCTTTTCCATGGAAATTTAAGAAATACCATGATAATTTAATTTTTTTTTTCAATATGAATAATTTTTCTTACATTTTCTTTTTAAAAAATTGTAGCGACATATTTTTCACCAATTATCATAAAGTTGTGGGATAATTATAAATTCATAGATCACTATAGTTAATATATGGTGTCGCTATTATATGCAGAACTTAGCACCACATCATTAATGAAGGGAAAGAACAATATTTTGAGTTAATTGTGAAGGTTTTCCTTTAATCTATCTCCTTAATGATATGTCACTTGTACTGAATTCATGCTTCATTACATATTAGTTTTTATTTTGGGTTTTGCCGATGATACCTACTCAGTACATGTTACCCCGTATTGAGCCCTACTTGTGTTTTTCTTTGTTTTCCTTTTATGGAGTGCAGCGAGTGTACCAATGACTTCAAATTTCTTTCAGCTCTAGCACGTCTCCAGTATATCAGGTTTTAGGGTGAGCTATTCATTCAAGCTCGTGTTAGATTCTCTCGGTCATGACATGAGGTCCTATGTTTACTGACACATACTATTTTGTTCTTTTATTTTTTTGTATGTGATATTCTTAAACTTAGTATATGAAGAATAGATGTTCTTGATGTGATGACTTTAAGGTTTTTTAAAATGATACTTTAATAAGTTTTTAAGATTCCGCATTATTTTTGTTATTCGTAGTTGAATAATTGGCATATATTGAGGTTTGGATTCCTTGGTTCACCAACATAGGAGTTAAGTATGGGTGTCACTCACGACTCGTTTTGGGTCGTTAGAAACTTGATATCAAAGCTTTAGGCTCTGTGATTGCATCACACAAAGACAAATGTAGTAGAGTATTGCAGAACGGTACGGGGACACCTTTACTTTTCAGCGAGAAGCTATAAGACTTAGGTAAACTCATTTCTTTCTTTCATGCTTTAACTTGAACCCTTTTGGTATCTAGGAGATACAAATTTGTATCTTAACTTGTTCACTCTATTTCAAATATTATTACTACTAGAATATTAGAAGTTGAAAAAGCAACAACAAAGAGAAAAAAAAGGTATCCTAAGAATAGGTGTATTTTCTCGATTGCAAAAATGTGGAGACAGTCTCACGTTTAGTGTTGACTACTAAAGACACTACTATTACTTCACAGAGTGAGGGTATATGATAGAAAGTCATCGAAGCTTGCTTGGTTAGAGTTAGGATTCGTGTTATTTTTGTTATTGAATTGATCTAAGAAGTAAAACAAATTGTTTGGGATATAGAGAGAACATATTCGATAATTTTATGCAAATATTCAATGGGTAGAAATATCTGGGCTATTTGGTTATGATGTTATGGATAGGTATAATGTGCTCTAGGGAGATATCTAATGGAATTTCACGGCGTTGCAGTACTAGGGTTATGTGAAAACGATTACGTCGATTTTCAAGTCAGAATACTAACTACTGAAGGACATACTAGTTGTATGACATGGTCAGATAATAAGATTTAGTGTTGCATTCGCATTTGAGAAACCAACTAGTTTATTACTACAAGCGCGTAGATTACGCAATAATTTAAAGGAAATTTTAGTGGTCGATATTGGGTATGGTATTAATACAATTAGGTTTTGAAGTGTATCTTGAGGAGTCTAATGGAGTACTGGAAATTTTATCTAAATCTTAAAAAAGTAGATTCATTCTAGAATGACCAATGTATGGAAAAAGAAAGTCCTAGTGAGTATACTCTGGGTAAAGTATATTGAAGATTTTACTAAGAAAATGCTTATAAAATTAAATTAGTCCCTTAAATTTGATTGTTATACCAATGTTTAAGGTGTCATGTCGAGGAAATTGTTCATATTTTAATAACGAAAAGGTTTAGCTAAGCATTATGTTAAAAAGAGAAGCTGATATATGACCTATATGATTTATGGTTGTTGTACTAGTATCGAAAATTCTTATTTAGAATCAGTTTTAGGGGCAACAAATTCATCAAAGTGTTTCACTGGTTCTGAGATCAAACTTAGTATTTTCTTAAGAGATGGGCACTAGGCTGAATCCTACTTGAAAAAAGATTCAAATTATTTTCTTTATTTGGTTTCCAATTCTATTAGAAAAAGAATTGAAATTATAATCCTATTTGTAGTTGATTTTAAATTTGTATGGAAAAACACAATTGTATAAATAAAGGATGATCGTAAGAGAAAAATTTAACTACTCATTAGTATTCTGCTTGAAATACATTATTACATAAAAGAGGTTTTGAGAGAGCTTTCAACAAGAGAGAAGAGAGAAGAAAAAGAGTTATTTTGTTTCATACCTTTTCTCCGACCAACAATTTTGTTTCATACCTTTTCTCCGACCAACAACCGTCAGATAGTGTTTCTCAATTATCTAAACGTGGGATCGTGATAAAATTTGAATTACGTATTTCTGACATCTTTTTGGTTGATTTAAATGGTAAAGATTGGATTCGGATCTCCCCAAGATTAATTTTTTTTGTTCAGAATAACAGCTGCATTAGGGTGGTGCTTGCATTAAAATTGTAGAGGCATTGTATTTATAGTGTGTATTATGAGGTGTTTTAATATAATATTTAATAAGAGAAATATTAATATAAGAGGATGTAGGTGATTAGAGCTCGTAATGATGATAAGGTGTTTTATGGAAAGGTCTAGGAGATGTAGGGACACCACTTGAGTTGAATTTTAAAGAGTTGGAGTCATAATGGAAATTTTTTTTGGGGATATAATGCAATTTTCAGAAGGAGGTGAGAACAAGAACAATTTCTCTAATTGCAAGGGGTAAAGGGGTATCTATTGGAGGTCTAGAATTGGGTTTTAAGACATGTAGTTTCATATATTTTTATATGGTCATGGTTTTAGTGTCACAGGATTATTAAATTAGTTAAAACCTATCTAATAACACTAAAGAATGGATTGTACATACGCTCAACTCGAGTGTGATGATAACTTCTGTTGTGATTTTGAGTTTTTTAATAACTACGTCAAACTTTTAGCGAAGGATATGATAAGATCGATGAAGAGGCGATCAACGATAAATTAAAGTATGTAAATTTATAAAAATCTTCAAGTTATCATTCATGTTGATAGATAAGAAGATTGAGTTCCATTGTTCGATTTACAATTCAAACGTTTCATTTTGAATCTACTTTTTGTGGAGGTATATTTTATAAAGGTATAAATTTGTGAGGTAAAATAAAAATAAATAATATATTTTTTACATTAGATATTAAACACGTGGAAGGACCAATTCATATTTTTGATTGAAAAATTTGTTACGTTTGATTATTAAAGCACCGAAGTAGTTCACTTTAAAGCGTTAGTTTAGAGTATAAGTTAAAATATTATAGATTATTGGTGAAGGAATAAGACCTCTCGTATAAACTCTTGGGGTGTAGTTGAAGGTTATATTGATTTTTCCTACAAATTTAGATATGACCAGGAGATGTGAACTAGTTCAGTACAGACTTACTAGGAGGTTATCATTGACATTTATATGGATTGAGTTTTGATTTAGGTTACAAATAGTGAGGTATGAAAAAGTTAGTCTTTATGTGGTGTTAGATTTCTCAAATTATGATAATTGACTTAAGAATAATCTAGAAGGTGAGATATAATTCTACATGGTAGTCAAGAATTTAGAGTTGGGTTAATACTCCTCTATTGATGAGACTATATGGAATGTTAAGATGCAAGATTTGATGGTTAATAGAGGTTATGAGCTTATTATATACCGAATAATTTTAGTGGCCAAGAATTTCTAAGTCTTGGCATGAGATATGTTATGGTTTAGAAATATAGCTCAAGCATGGTATGTGGAAGTGGTATGAAGTTAATTTGTGTGTGATTTAATAGTTTTATATCGATGAAAAAATACTATAAAATTTGAAACTAGTATTATTAGCCTTGTTTGAGGCTCGTATTGTTCATGAAATGATTATATAGAAAAAAAGATAGTCATGGTTTGAACATGTATTTGATAAGAATACTTTGATACAAATGATGGCTTGGGTGTATCGCTCGATAAGTGGTTACTTGATAATATCTTCTTTGGGTCAGATAAGTTTGGTTCTTCCTTGATGAGCACCTGATGTATAAACATTAAATTTTTATAACTCAAGCTCGTGAAAGGTTTATGTTGTGAGAAGAACATATTGACAAGATTTATAAAGGTTTGTGAAATATGAATGTGTGGTGGTTGCTCTAAGTTCACTACTAAATATATCCATTTTTTTTTGAGATTTTATCATGGTTATGTGCGAAAAGATTCTACCGAATGGCTATGTGAAGGTCCTTGAGAACATGTTGCATATGTGTGTACTATTAGTTTTGATAACTATTGAAAACACATTTTGTTGTTAGTTGAGCTTACATACAACAATAACTACCACATCTGTAGTAATATGACCTTATTTGAGACATAATATTAGAGGAGATGTAGTTCTCTCATTCGTTGGTTTGATGATTTGAGGAAAGAAATTTGGAGACTGATTATGATATGCACCACGGATATTCACATATTAAGTTTATTGTTCTACCCTCACCAATATTGATTGTTTGAGGACGAAAAATGGGTAAATAAGTATCTAATTTGACGATTCAGTTGGTCATTTTGAGTACTAGAACTTTTTTTATTGCATATAATGATTTTTCATAGGTTCTAAAGAGATATTTGGGACTATTTGTAGTTACAATTAGGGAATTAGTGGGGTAGTTTTAATAATTTACTTAGTTGGTCATGAAAGAAAATAGCATTAAAATTAATAGTGAACCACTTTTATTAAATTTATAATAATAAATAAAGAGGGTTTATTAATTCTGAGTCATTAGATAAAAAGAAAATAAAAGGGAGTTCGGGGCATTGTGCATAAGCCGCACAGGAGAAAGGATCAATCAGGTATGAATTTAATTTGGGAAATAAGGGATTGAGTCATTATAAGCCGCACATGTTGTAGGTTTATAATTAAGGGAGTATTTGATGTTGGGTTCTGTGAAACATCGGTTCTTAAGTTTGCAGGTTATTAAATTTTGTGGCTTTAATTGCATGTAATTATCTCGTAATGATTGACTGAAAAATAATAAACAATTGGAATGTTTTAAATTCTTGTACGTAATTATTGATTGGAAAATTGAGGCCAAGTATTATGAGCAGTAAGAGAGTAAGGTGGGGTAATAAACTTTGATATTTATATGATGAAATTGGGAATATTTGCATATGGGTGTTTTAAATTATGTTATATTTTGTTTTGGTTTTCTGTGGTAGAAGTTACTTAACATAGATGTAACCTTAATTTTCCAACTCTTTCTATAGTTATCATGTTATGAGTCAAGTTTTAAAATATTGAGTTAGGTAATAAAATATTAGGTGTATCGGGTTATTTAAATTCCATTAAAGTTATGCTAAATGAAGGAATTAAGGCTTACCCTTAGGTTTAAATTTTAGAAAAGTAGATTATAAGTTAGATGTTTTTTTGGGTTTAGGCTGCACATAAAATAACGTAAGTGTTTATAGACTCGTTAACTTATAAATAATGCATATATACGTGATAGATTGGAAGGTTCGGAGGCATTGAGGAAAGAAAAAGTATTAAATAAGTAACTTGCTTGACTTTGGTTCTTCGGTGGAGGTAGGTTATGGTTTGTGCTATTTGATTCTAAACTCTTAATAGAGATTGATACGCATTGCATGATAATATAACATTCTTTATGTAGTTGAATCTTTGATTGTGTGACTTTATTGTGTGGTTTGTGATTGGTCTAAAATCCTCAGCCGTGAGATTTATAATCTTAAATACTCTCTATCGAAGTGGTTCCTTGAATAAATAAGGCTTGATGAAATATTATCAATGAATTGAAAATAGTGATATAATTGATAAATTAGTAGTATAATTGGATTGGAGTTTCACATTCCGACACGGTATAATTGGATCGGAGTGTCACATTCCGACACGTATAATTGGATCGGAGTGTCACGTTTCGACACGATATTCTTAGATCAGAGTGTCATGTTACGATACATCGGAGTGCCACGTTCCGAAATGATATTCTTAGATCGGTGTGTCACGTTACGACACGGTATAATTGGATCGGAGTGTCACGTTCAGACGGCTTATGACTTCTGAGGGAGGGGTTCCGACGGCTTCTGACTTCTGAGGGACTTTTGTTGGGGGGGGGGGGGGTAAAACCCTAAAAAACTAAAAGATAATTGGTACTATAGGTAGTTTTATGAGGATAAAGTGGGAAGTAGTGATTATGAAGAGGGCTGATGGGTTGATGTTTGGGCTGCTGCATTTGGGCCTTTGTTTTAGGTGTTCATTTGCAAATTTGGGTCTTGATTTGGTAGCCAAATAGTTGAAGTATTTTTTGTGTGATTTCGTTATTTAAATCAATTCATTTGAGCTAGTAATTTAATAACTACTGTAATTTATAATTTGTATGTATAAGTATAATATTTAAAATTTTCCTTGATGATATGTATTATATTAGTTAGCATGAAATTTGAAATAAAATGAAACATAAAGTTATAGAAGTGACTTTCTTAAGAAAAAATGTATTTTATTAGTAACTAGGTAACTTGTTCGCGCGTAGCGCTGTCATAAATAATTATTGCATTAAAATTGTAAATAATTTTTTAGTGATATTCATACATTAAAAATAATGGAAAATAGGTTCATACAAAAATATTAGCAATATTCCAACTTGAATTTCATTATTTGTCATTATCACATAACCCAAGAACCTTTAATGAATGAATTATTCACGAAATAATAAATCATTGGTTATTTAATTAACATTAAAAGGAAAATATAAAAAAATAAGAATATATATACAGAGGCATTTCATTATAAGAAGAATCATTTAAGTTGCTCAGATTATACAATTGTGATATATGTCTAGGTGAAAATTCAAAAGTTTGTTAACATATTCAAAAAAGAAATTACGCTTGAACATGAAAGCAATTAAAACTTTTAAATTTGCATAATGAATTTCTTCAATTGATAAGTGAGAAATTACATATCTATGTAAAAATAGAAAATATCTAAGTTTATATATAGTACTTTTAAGTTACAGAATGTAATATAGAATATCAAAACATGAATTCTTTGAGCTGAGTACAATGATTATTTTGTGCACAATGAATATACGTACTATAAGTGTATGTGATCAATATAATCGGAGACAATAACTTTGTAGAAACATAAACAACAGTGTTTAAAACATATACATAAAAACAATAATTTATATCATATGCATAAATTAATGAGTGTAAAAATTATACCAGGATATATAAAAATAGAATGCAATAGAAGGAAAAAAATCGAGTTCACCGAATTGATAATATCCCTTAAAACAGCTGGTCCATTAAGTTACTCAACTAGAGAAAATCAAAAGAATAATTAATTTTTTGGAAGTAGAAAAAGAAGATCAACTTTTTTTTAAAAAAAAAAGAGAAAGTCCCTCTATTTATAGACAAAAAAGGGTAGTGTGAACAAATATTTGTTGTGACTAATTAGAAATGTTACAACTATTTGAAAATGTTGCAACACATCATGAAGTTCACAACCTTTCAAAAAAATTGCAACTTTTCATAAAATTGCAACTTTTCATTAAAGTCACAACTTTTCATTAAAGCCGCAACTTTTTATAAAAGTCACAAATTTTGAAAAACGTCGCAACTCTTCATTTAAGTCACAACTTTTCATAAAAGTTACAACTTTTGATAAAAGTCACAACTCTTCATTAAAGTCCCAACTATTCATAAAAGTCACATATTTTCATGAAAAAATGAAGGCTTGTCTTGGAAATAAATTAATTTCAAACGAAATTCTTGCTTGTGGTGCGCTACATAGGCGGGCCTAGGATTCTATTTTATATAAATATATTATATGATTCTATGAATGTGACAACGATAGTATCATAATGATATTATTAATGATACATAACATAATATTTTTTCAATAACTTAGAAGATCAATCAAATGTAATTTAATGAAAGCAAGGTCAAAATTAGGTATTAAGAGTATTCTAGACAATGAAAGAGTTTTCGGGAAAAAATTGACGTAGTGGCTAATCTGTTCTCGACCATCAATCACGACTCGACTAATAAATTAATGATGACACTTGCTAAAGCAAACCAATAGGTAAGAAGACTCATACCAAGAATTAAGAAGTAGTGGGTATTAGAATGTAACAACATAGTAATACTAAAACTAAGAAAAGACAAAAAAAAAAAAAGTATATACAAAGGAAACCCTTCCAGAGTCATGCATATGGAGTTAACTTATCTGATAAATACTAGTCTCACATGTGGACCATAAAAAGTCATCTCAAAGGCAAAAGAAAAATTAACATAAGTACAAAAGAAGACATGTTGGTCCAAGACACGAAGCGCTCACTCGTCTTTAATATTTATAAGTTGTAAAAGATGGATAGAACGTTTACTGCTTGTAGCTTTCACTAAGACCTACATCACAAAATGTAGTATTGTCACGACCTTACCCTACACCCAAGAAGTGGCCGGCACTCGAGAAATATTGTTGGTCTCCAAGCGAACCTTCGTCCTATCTGACTACAAGCGGAAGACTTAATCAAGCATATAAAGCTTAAACATTGAATAAAATCTCATGAAACTCAAATACAAAGCTTTAACTCAAATAAAAAACTATGAATAAAATAAATACTCAACTCGCCATTACATAGGAAACTTCAGTCTTTAAACCATTTAATAAAATAATAAACAAATATTCTAAAAAACTACAATCTATCTATGAAGCCTTTAACTGGAAAAAATGGAACTCGGGAGAAGACCCACGATATCCTAACAACTGATATAACTCAAAGTACAAGTGGAACCCTCCGGGAGCAAAAAATATCACCATAGCTAACTCGAACTCCAGGTGGTATCAACGAAGCACATGTTGATTACCCTGAATGCATGTATCTGCATCATGAAATGATTCCCTAATGCTCTAATACGTGGAATGTATAAACATAAAAGGGAAATTGTAAACCATAAACATAGGATTAAACTAGATAAATAGAAACATACATACCTCTTCTTAACTTGCTCAAGTCAACTCAAGAATAAGATACATAAATCAAAGATATGAAACTCAACTCAAAAGTACGCAACTCAAGAAACTCAAGGATAAAGTAACAGTAAATGATACAATATATACGGAAAGCTTTTAAAACAGTAGAGTGAAAATCAATGTACTTAAGAATAAAATATACTTAGTTTATATGCAAAGATACAACATAAACTCTATTTGTACATGAAAACACTTAGTAAAAATTTATGTATATAAAAATATAAATATTTGTGTGGGAGTTTCTGTTATCGATAACCAACACTATGAGCTATACTATGATACAACGACTCATCCACGTTGTAGAATTGTCATATACTTTGACATTGTATAAGACCTACTCACTAAGTGGAACTACTAGTGTATGCTAAAAAAAACATTGAGGAATCATCTAAAAAGTATGACCCTTTCTAACCATATATCCATATGCTTTATAGAGTTTGTAAGTTTATCTAAACTCTCCCTCGTATTAGTACTCAATAATACTCCCAAAATATACTAGCTCATATGTTTAGAAAATAACTTTTTCTATTTTTTGAGATGATTACTCAAAAATCTTTTTCTTAAAAGAGATGGTACTCAAACTGCTCAAAACTCTTTTAGAAATCTTAGTTTCCTCTCATCTTTAATGTAAAAATTTTCTCTTGGGAATACTTAGTTCCCATATATCATTTTAAATAAATGAACTCAACTCTACTCTTTCTAAAAAATATTTTAAATTTATATTATAATATGATCATTGATGACTGGAAAAGTCATACTTCATTAACATTGATGGTATATCTAATACCATACTACTTATACATTTGATGACGAACTCAATTGTTATACTAATCACGCTTTCGAAACACTTTTCTCAACTGATCTTTACTTTCTCAAAACTCTATTTAAGACCTCAACTATTGGATTTAAAAAGCTTCTATAACTTTACTACTCAAATTATAGGGTTCTAAGGGAATTATGGACATGAACGTCTCAACTCAAGAATGTTAATGATAGATCTCATCTCAAGACTGCTCCACTCATAGGGTTCATGCGGATTTATGGGGATGAACAACTCAACTCAAGGGCTTCATGGGAACATATAGTGGTCCATGAATAGGAATATAATATCAATAGTTTTGGAAACTCAATACACAAGAATTATAACTTGAATATACTAATCCTCTCAAAGATACTCAACTTATAGAATTTATGCAAAATTTATGGGCATGAATAACTCAAATTGAGGGTGTAAATAACAATATCGAAATCATATGTACGACCCCACTGATTCTCATACTTACTTCCTCAAATACAGTTTAAAACTCAATAATTAGGAAAAATGTTGAAAAAGAACCATGAGCGCAAGAACTCAAATCATCTTATCTCAAGAATAATCAAATCTAGGGATAAGATCCCAGATTTCTCTTTTACATATTTGAAATGATGTATGGAATGAGGACGAACTAATCCAAAACTATGATAGTCTTGTACCTTGAAGAATAAGATTCTTGAAGAATCTTGAAGAAAAGCATGATTAAGGTCCTTGAAACCCTTGCTTGAAGGTAAACAATAAAAAAAAAACCTTTCTTGAGATTCTTAAATTATTTTCTTGAAATCTCTTGAAGAAGAATCTTGAAATAATCTTGAATGCAGTCTTTTACTTTTATTTTTCCTTAGGCTTTGAGAGAAAACGAGAATGATGGTTAAGATATGAAAATATGATAGTTTTGAGCCTTTAATTAGTCAAGAAATTGAATTAGTTGGAAAGTAGATTCAAGAAACTTTAATTGGAATACGTTATGTCTCAAATATATCTTTATATTCTAAGATATATGACCGTTACAGGTTCACCCAAGTATAATCTAACATCAAAACTTAATCGATAATGAAACTTCAAGAACACATATCAAGAACTCATCAAGAACTTAAATCCATTAATTTCAAGAACTAAATTATGCTAAATAAATCATGACTGGCTTATGAGTGAACAAACCCAAGACTATGGAAGCTTACATAACCTTTAGGGATCAAACCCATGGCGAACATATGCAACAAAGCTCAAGAACCTCAACGAACACCTTGATCCTTTCCTCTTTTCTCCTCTTGAATCATCTCTTTAAAGCCCTAAACACTTTTTCGGAAGAAAGAAACTAATTCTAATTATTTTATACACCTAAAACGTTACTACTTAAATCCGATTACTTGCAACTACCCCTCATATTTTTGGATAACTTTCCTCAATTGGATAGTGCAACTTCAAAAGGGCATATATCACTCATCTGAGCTCAAAACTTAGAAAACTCAGCAGCGTTGTAAATATAATTCAAATATATTTAATTTAATATCTTATGGAACACCTAAATCATCTTGTACTAATAGTTATGATCATTTGAAGATGATCAAAAACTCATATCTTAAGAATAACTTGCAAAAATTAAGATTTTCCTATTTCCAATTCAGTACTTTTTGGATCTCAAGGTGCTATATATAATTACCTTAACACTTAAGAAATTTTTAATTCCTTTTGTAAAATCTCACTCACTACAAAAAGCGATTCGAGTCTTAGTTTAATAATATTTCCTAGATGTTACAAGCACAGTTTAACATAAGACTAAAAGGTACAAATAATAACTAAGTCTATAAGAAAAAATAATAACACTATAAGAATCCAGAAACATTTGCCAAGTTCCAAGCCAAAGTAACCAAGAACCAGTAAACTTGTGTCCCAACTAGGAAGAATGACAATCAATTCAACTAGTCAACTCCCAGCCCCGCTAGCAAAAGTGAAAATCAACCCAGGTCTCCCAATCATATAGTACACTTCCATGAGTATAAATCACCCAACTATAAAGACTGACTTGGGGCGTGTCAACTCTGTTGAGGATCTTAGATATCTAGGCCGCCGAACTAGTCTACTCCTGTGGGCGTCACCTCTCTAGCAGGAAAGAATGTCCAAGAGAATATTGGTCCAAAGAGAATCTAATGTAGGTTTCAAGAAACCATGGGTTGATATCCATTCTCAATGATATCACAAAAGGCTTCAATCATGAAGCAGTCCAATACCAAGAAGGTACATAACCTCTTGTAATGCCTTAAAGTTACAAAAGTAGGGAGAGAAAACATAAGGGGAAACAAGTACCACAAAAACTTAAACAATGCCTCGTCCTATTGGACCCAAGTCTTCTACTCCAATCAATAAAGACCTCGTCCATCAAAAGTACATCAGAGACATACAAAAATCACAAAAAGATTAAGTCTAAGACAACACTAGTATGTCGTAGAATAAGCCCACAACATGGTGATAAATCTCAAATATTCTCTTTAAAACAAATTGAAAAGGACAACTGTCTTGGCAAATAAAACCCCAAAGACAAAAAAGGATCAAATCCCATAGAAAATGATATGTCGTATAAAATTCTTATCAGGAAATCTAGATTGTGAAATTGCCCATATGTAATAGTAATAACAGTTGGATAGATGATTCCACCAATCTAATAAAAATATTTGGTTACCAATTGTCACAATTAAAATAATACTTTGGAGAATTCAAGAGTTAAAAAGCAATATAGAGTTGCGGGGATGAGAAATAGATGTCACATATCGATAATTGTGCTACTCTAAATTGATGATCATTTATGAATAAGCTCGGTCATCTTCAATGACTCTAATCATATATCAATCTCAAGGAATCTATCTTATGTATGTCTCATCTAAATGAAAATCTAAACAATATAATATCTTACTTTATCTCTCTATTGATCCTTAAATAGGGAAAATAGATTTAACCCACTACCTTTATTTTCAAGCAAGTTACAAATATCAAACCAAAATTTCTAGTATTTGACTAACTACTCATTCTAATAAATATCGTTCAAGAATAGAACAAAATCGTGCGTAGGAATTATGTTAGGAACCGTAAACTATAAATTAACCCCATGTTAACTAGCCCAAGTTCATGTATGAACATCAATAATACGAAGCATAACACAATACACACAACATTACATAAACACCCAATCCCCATAATTGCACCCGTAGATCTTAGGGTTGGCCTCATGCTAATCAGCTAAAATTTATGTATGAACATCCAACCGCATAATTGCACCCCTATGTCTTGCGTTGACCTCATTTAAATTAGCCTAAATTCATGTATGAACATCAGCAATACGAAGCATAACACAATACATACTACTATAAATCCACACCCAATCTAATAATAAATCCCCTATATCTGGGGGATTTTGCCATGAAATAAGCAATGGGCAACATGACATTAACAAATTACAAATAAACCAATTTTGGATTCAACTCCAATTTATCAAATTCAAGAGCAAAGTTGAAGAACTGCAAAAGCTAGGAAGTGTTCTTCACAAAGGTGAAGTATTCTCTTAAAACTCAAATATTTCTTACTCTTTATAATTGTCAGAACTATCTTATTTCACTCTCATTCGAGCTATTTATAGTTTTCTAAAATTTATCTAAAATATAAATGTGCAGTTTATTTGGCAAAATTAGTCGGGCTACCCGAGCTCGTTTGGTTAATCTTTTCTTGATTTGCAGCTCACTTTTTCATGATCTACGTGTTATGTGTTTGAATATCTATTGATAAACTTGTTTGAGTGTACCTTTCACATGTACTAAATCATTGATTACCACTTTGCTTCACCTCTTAATGATTCATTTTTTTCTCTATGTGTTGTAATTTTTGGCGACGTTCAGCAAGGTCAACTTTATTCTTAGGCACATCGCCTTCTATATTGGGCTTAGAAAACCTTTTTCAATAGGCACAAGTGTTGTGCACTGTCTTTTTTGGCGAGTTCAGGCTCAGTAGGCGTAATCCTTTCTCGTTTGGAGATCAACATTGTATAGTTTGCAATTATTTTAGCATTTTTGGCCATTTTTAAAAACGTCATTCCTTGCCTTATATGTTTTCCTTCAAAGCTTCAAATAATCAACATATCATCAAAATTGGACAACATTAGACATTGAGTATACTCATTAATAAACTAAATAGACCTCAAATGAGACAAATCTACAACTCGTCATTACCCCCAACTTAAACTTGTACTTTCCTCAAGTAAATAAAGAATACAATTATCTCAATAAGGGTGTCTACAACTATATTCAATGAGAGCTAACATGGAAGTTTGAAAAAACATTACTCTCACAAAATGTTTTACTCAATCATGATCAGAAAGATTCAAATGATGACTAGCCCATCTCAACACAAGCTCAAGCTCATTTTATCTTCTTATCTGATCTAAAACCATGTTTCAATAAATGTATTGAAGTGACTCAAC
Organism: Solanum chmielewskii; assembly: GCA_027704785.1. NCBI lineage: Eukaryota > Viridiplantae > Streptophyta > Magnoliopsida > Solanales > Solanaceae > Solanum > Solanum chmielewskii. Next base: position 13,630,503 of record JAKWIX010000318.1, on the reverse strand, counting down.
ATCAAGAATGCTTTCATGCTCTCACAAAGAAAATCAACAAAGATATAACAAATTAATGCAACTCTCACTCTCGCAAAAGAGAAACACATGCAAGCTTTGTCCTATAGGTTTGTCCATATTTTCAGCCATCGCACAACGTAGTTCATGTAAGAACTCAGGGGGTTTTTACGCTTGTATAGGGGATGAGAGTAAAGTAAGATCAAGTTGTCTCAATGACTTTATCTTTACAAAGCATTGTTGCATTCATCTTTTCCTCTTCTCAAGTTCGTTTCATTATATTTCATTTGAGAAATGAAACTTTGATATTTCACTCAATTTATTTGGAATCCCCTTTATTTATTCACGTAATTGGACACGTGCGTCACACATGATTATCAATTCAAAAAATATATGTCATAGTAAATAATATTATTTATTTAAGTAGAGATTCTTGTAACAAACTCCAAAGTTGAGTCTCATTTCATTATTCATTGCTCTTCACTTGGCTTTATTCTCCTTCTTTTCCACACCACCAATTGATGCTTTTGTCCTAGGTTTAGAATCCAAACATAACTGTCACTTCCTAAGTCTACATCATGGATGTGGCCGACACTCAAGAATAATTGATAGCACCCAAGAAAACCCTTAGTCTGATAGACTATTTAGCGGAAGATTTATTCAAGTAAAATTAAGACTACAAATACCAAAATTAACTCATAATGTCGATAAACAACATTATTCAATGAATGTTTTAAAATACTAAAATAAACATATAGGTAACAACTCGAAATTTCAATACACCAACAAGGAAAATGTTTTATTTTTCACAATTTTAATGAAACTTTCAGCAACTTATGTAGTTGTATTATATTTCAGCAATTGTATGAAATGTTTAGAAAGGAACTTACTTGTTATGGAATATTCAGTTAAGATCACAATCAAATATAACTTATATTATTCAATTAAACTAACAATTATTTGACAAACCCAGGGACCTAATACCTTATGCAAATGCATACTAAACTACCCGGCTGGAAAAAGTACAATTGGTTTGTGCACACTCTCCAACTGTTGAAGGAAGGGCAGAAACCTCGACCAATGACATGGCCTCGAAGGGTGTGATCACTATTATTTATAAAGATTATGTCCAGTAGTCATAACCTTTGTTTTTGCAACTGAATAATTCTCAAGAACTCTTGCAAAGGCTTATATTCAACTGAAGAATCATCCTCAAGGTCAAAAAGGACCTTATTGAGATGTAAGATTAGTTGACTTAGGATTATTTCTTCTACAACTAAATTTTAAATCTGTTCTACATCTAAAGGATTCAACTATTGTGTTTGGTGAAAAAGTCTAAAACAATAGAGTCTAATTGATTTAGAGAGTAGCATTGTGTTCTTTTTAATCAAAGTCTGATTCATCAGGAGTGTGGTGGTTTAATGGGATACTTGTTCATTGCTTTGTGGAAGTCTAAGTTGTCTAGTTTTATAGCTTAACGGGGAGAGTGGCATCTTCTTAGGCTCTTCAAGTTTTAGATTTATTACTTGGTCATGATATTAATAAATTTTCTCACATTCGTTGTATCTGTGGTTAACTTTTTCTTAAAGACGACAAGTGAAATAGTTGAAAATTATGTGTAATAGGTCATGGTTTTATTCCCTTGAGAAAGGTGGTTTCCTCGTAAATTGCATGTGTTATGTTGTTGTCGTTATTTACTCTTTGTTATTATTATATATTAGTCAAGGGACATGGTGCGTTGACTGATAGTGGACGTATGCATTCTATCAATTGTTATTAGAGCAAGTTCTCTCTAGTTGGTTAACGCAAAGAAAGGTAATCCTTTAAAAGAATAGGTTGTCCATTGAACCTAGAATAAATACAATCATCACCACGATCAACAAGGATGCACGACTATCTACTGACTGAAGACAGAGAGTTATTGGACATAGTTTTAAATGGACCCTTTATTCCAACAACTGAAGTGAAGGATGGTGAAATAACAAAAGTTGTTCCACAGACTCTACAACAGTTAACAAAACTGAATTAAAGAAGATGGAGAAATGCTACAAAGATAAATAATTGTTGGTGTGTGGCATAGGTGTTGAAGAATACAACCAGATCTCTACGTGTGAATCGAAAAATGAAATCAGGGACTTTATGAGGACTACTCATGATGGTACAGAGCAGGTGAAGGAATTTAAGGTGGACATAATGACCACGCAATATGAAAACTTTCAGAATGAAGGAAGGAGAAACTATTTATTAGGTGCATACAAAACATTCCTCCACAATTAACGAGCTACGAAGCTTGGGAGAACCCATCCACAAGTAAGCAAGTGAGGAAGGCTCTTTAAATTATTCTTAAGTCATGGGCAAGCAAAATGGATGTTATGCCTGAAGCTAAGGTTCTGAAGATTTTGACAATGGATGCTCTAATTGGAAATATTAAAACTCATGAAATGAAGACAAAATCATAACATCTCAAATAAGGAATCTAAGAAAGACAAGTCTCTAGTTCTCAATATCACACATGGTGAAGTTTCTATCAAAGAGGATGACATTTCCAATTTCACCAATATATTTCAGAATATTGTGAGAAAGATTGGCGGTTCATAAAAAGAGGTCCGGCTGCAACCACAAGTGATCTATGTTACAAGTGCGGAAAGGCAACGCATTTCATAAGAGACTACCCAATGCTTAAAGCTGAAAACAAAGAGTAGAAAATACCCGGAGGTGATAAAGATAAGAGACGGTACCTTGTACTTGAGAAAAGGTAAGAAAAGTTCCAGCTGACTACATCGTGAAGAAAGCTCTTGATGTATGGGGGATTCTTCAAGTGAGTGAGGAGAATCATAATGTCTTGATGATGCATCTATTTTTGTTTTTCAACATGATGCTAACATATTTGATGTGTTGTTTTTCCTCATGGTAAAATAATATGACGAGGACTGTGAAGAAAGGAAACCATCCTCGATATTAAACAAAACTTGAATACTTATTCTGTTACAAGGTTGAGAAATCTAGCAAATGTTATGATCAACATTATCATGGAGTTAACCACAGAAAAAGACTCTATGAACACCAGTCTTGATGGTTTAAGTGAATAAAGAACAGTGATGATTGTGCACATGTTAGTTATTGAGGAACAAGTAATTGTTCTACAGTTTGAAAACCTAGAACTTAAGGAACCATTGAGTCTAATGATTGAGAAATATGGGAAAAGAAAGGGGGAGGCTACTATCTTGCAAACAGAGAAGTTAGTCTGAATACTATTGAGACCAGAATTACTATAGCCTTGGAAAGAAACGTTCAGATTGAAAGGGACATGGTCCGTCTTAAAGAAGAAGTCCAAACTTTTCTAAAATGGACCAGCTCCACCAAGATGCTTTCCAACATCAACAGTCAAAGAAACTACAAAAGAATGTCATAGTAAATATATTTCTGTGTCAGATAATTTATTAAGTCTTCATTGTTGTCGAAATGGCCATCTGAAAAGGGATTATCGTTGCTGGAATGCTTCACAAGAAAAAATTTAGTCTACTCTAGACAAAAAATATCTATAAAAAGGGAACTTGTTCCCGTTTGTATGACCTAGAACATGAAAAGAAATAGCCTGCCACATTGGGTAAGAAAAACTCTTATTTCACCCTTATCAGCTTACTGGAACTCAAATTGAAGTTGACTCCCAAATCATATAAGTGATCTTTGTTGTAGGGGAGTGAAAGAAGTAGCACTCAATGTTGGTTCAGTGATTGGTTGCTCAAAGCACATGAGTGGAAACACCAAAAACATCCTTTTACTCAAGGAAGTTCAAGGTGGAGGTATCTCTTTTGGTGATGGAAAGAAGGGTTCCATTCTGGGAGTTCGTACGGTTGAGAAATCTCTTGAAGAATCCATTGAAAATGTGTACTATGTGAGGGGGTCAAAATACAACTTCTTAGTCTTTCCCAAATATCTGATAAGGGAAATTAAGTTGAGTTTTCATGAGAAAAATGCATTTTTACCTGATTTTCTACTAAGAAAGTGATCCTGATGGCAAGGATGAAGAAAAGCATGTATGTCGCAGAACTAGAAACAACTCATGGAAACTATCTAGCATGCATAAGTGCTCAAACTGAAAATGTTTAACTTATTGCATAGGAGGCTAGGTCATATGAGATATTCTCTATTGAACAAACTTGTCTCCACGGACCTGGTCTGTGGTCTGCCAAAATTGAAGTTAAGTGACAACAAAGTGTGTGATGCATGTGTCAAGGGGAAAAACCAGATCATCATTCAAATCAAAGAAGCAAGTAAGTTCTTCAAGGGTTTTTGAGTTAATACATATGGATTTGTGTGGGCCTGTGGTAATCTAAAGACAAAGCTGAAAGACGTACATCCTTGTAATTGTGGATAAATACTCAAGATTCACGTGAACTATGTTTCTCAAATTGAATTATGAGATAATTTATGTGCTGATGATACTTTTTTAAAATGAGCCAGACCAATCTCAATAGCTTGATTTCTGGGATCAAGCCCGACCCTTGATCTGAGTTTGAAAATGCGAAGCTTGATGTCTTTTGTGCATATAATGGTATTAGTCATAACTTCCCAACACCAAGAACACCTCTACGAAACTGTGTGGTGTAAATGAAGAATAGAACTCTGGTAGATAGTGCCAAAACTATAATCATTGAGTCTTTATCAAAACTTTTGGACTGAAGTTGTCAGTACTGCGTGTTATATGACTTGCAGATGCTTAATCAGGTCTGTCTTGAAGAAAACACAATATGAATTGCATAACAACAAAACCAAATTTATTTTACCTAAGGACCTTTGGATGCAAGTTTTTTGTGCTGAACAATCGCAAGGATGATCTCGGAAAGTTTGATCACAAATGAGATGAAGGTCTCTGGTAGGATTTTGATCATCAAGAATAGCTTAAGAGTTTTCAACAAAAGAACACTATGAATTGATAAAAGCGCTCATGTAATCTTCAATGCAAGTGGTGATTTGAAGAACCTGGAGATGAAGGACGATGATAATATCAATGAGCTTTTAAAAATATAGAATAGTGAAGCTAATAGGCCTAAAACTGAAGGAAATCTAGAATTTGATGGTTCTGATCTAGTACATTTGAGAACATGAAGGAGGATGATCAGTCAGCTATGGTACCAGTTTCATCTCATGATGCAAGTCAAGAGGAAACTCATTCTTATGAAAATGACGATTCTGAAGATAAAGAAGAAAAAATGGATCAACCCAAACCCTTGACTTTAAACCAGGGTGGAAGTATAGATCATCTCACCCTCTTGAAAATCTCATTTCGCTATTGAATTCTGAAATGCAAACCAGGTCCAAAAGAAAATCTCATTTCGCTATTGATTTCTGAAATGCCTTCATCTCTACTATTAAGCCTAAAAATTTGAAATAAGCCTTGAAGGATGCTGACTGGGTCAAGTTAATGAAATATAAACTTCATCAGTTCGAGTGGAGAAATGTGTGGTACATGGTCCCAAGACCTGGAAACAGAACCATGTAGGAACCAGGTGTGTATTAAGGAACAAGCTTGAAGAAAATGGATTTATCACAAGGACTAAGTCGAGACTTGATTTCCAAGGCTATAATCAAGAAGAAGGCATCGACTATGATGAGACATTTGCCCCTGTTGCTTGAATGGAGGCTATCAAAATCCTTATAACCTTTGAAACATTCATGGGGTTCAAGCTCTTGCAAATGGATGTCAAAAGTGCCTCATTGAATAAACATATAAAGGAAGAAGTATATACCACCTCGATTTGAGGATGTTGATTGCCCATATCATGTATTCAAACTCAACAAGGCCCGGTACGTCTTGAAGAAGACACCTAGAGCATGTTATGAAAGTCTTTCTAAATCATACTTCAAAATGGGTTCAAGAGGAGCAAGACAGGCAACACCTTGATTCTAATGAAAAGGGAATAAAAATTGCTCATCATCCATGTGTATGTGGATGATATCATCTTCAAAGCCACCTCTGAATATATGGGTGAAGAATTTCTTACTCTAATGGGGAATGAACGATATATGAGCATGATGCGGGAGCTGAACTTCTTTCTCGGTCTAGAGATCAGGAAAACCTCAACTAAGACTTCAATCTTTCAAGAGAAGTACACAAACGAGCTGCTAAAGAAGTTTCACATGGTGAACCCCAAGCCTATTGATACCCCCAAGGGTACAAAGACAAAAATTGGAGAAGATAAGGTTGATCCACTAGTAAATCAAACCATCTATAGAGATATTACTATCTCACTATTGTACATAACAACAAGTAAACCTAACATTAACTTTAGTTTAGGAATGTATGCATGATTCCAAGCATGTCAACAGGAATAACATGTGTGGTAAAAAAAGAAGATACACGATCTGATCCTTTTTTATTCAAGCAGGTGACTCCTTTGAACTGGTAGGGTATACAGATGCTGAATTTGCACTATATCAGGATGACAGGATGAGCACATCTGAAATAGCTCATTTTCTTGGATAATAACTCATCTCTTGGGGAACCTAGAAAAAAAATTCATTAGCTCCCTCAACAGTTGAGTTTGACTATGTAGTTGTTGCGTCTTGTTACACTCAACTCCTCTAGATCAATCAATAAATGAAGGATTTTGAAGTTCAGATCCTTACTTTTTCTCTCATGACAATATCAGTGCAGTCAAGATGGGAAAGAATTCAGTCCAACATAAAAGAACAAAGCGCATTTATGTCATGCACTATTTATTAGGAGACAATGTTTAAAAGGGGAACATCAGCATGTAAAACTGCAAAACGGAAGATCAAATTTTGAGTATCTTCAAAAAAGCACTTAGCAAGGATTAATTTTAAAGTAAATGGCTGAAGCTGGGGATAATGAACATGCATTGACCTAGCAAGGCATCCAATTCTTGTTTTGACTATGATTTGGACGGCAGGTATCCTCGTTACTCGTAACATGTTTCTTAATTCATATCAATAATGTACCTGTTGCAGGTATACACTCATGGAAATCGCCAAGCAAAGAATTAGTTTCATTCACAAATATCTTACATGCAGATGATGACCTAGTCCCTCTCAAGGTTAGCACTCTTTACATTTAGTTTGAACTGTTGAGATCTCTATGTGTTAGTCATCGTCCCTTCAGACTGTTGTCGCATACTTTTAAGTCCAAGCGAAGCGTCTACTGAAGGACCTGACACATCATTTCAAGTTCTTTTTATATGACCTTTTTCACTCCATCTCCCCATTTTCAAAACTCATTCTCTCTATGCTTTTTGCTAAAATCCCTATCTCTCTCTCAATATCACTTTTTCTTTGATACTCTTCCTATTCTCTTCTCAAACAAAATGTCTCAATCTGCATATTGTTCAAAGAAAATTATACACTCACTAAATGAAATAGAACTAGTGGAATTTTACACATCTTCTCATGCTCTGTATCCTTCCAAAATGTCGATCATCTTTCCAGTTAAAATTAGTGATACCATTCCTCTTAATACTGGTCTCCCTTTGACCTCAACAACCCAGCACCCTCACATCAACTTGGTTCCTGTTCTTCCATGTTATCTGACCATTGGTTTGAGAGAGATCTTCCCGAGAAAGTTTTCTGAGTCTAATATTCTCAAAGCAAGTGAAACCTTAGTTATCACGAATCACCATAGATGAGGTGAGGGGTAATGATTGAAGAAGGAGAACATCTTGTGGTATACTTTCTTGGGGGATCTCAACTATATTCGACCAAACCCTTGAGATTGGTGGCTACCCTTTATCCTATTCTATTGAGCTGATGAGGAAATCACCCTCTCATGTGGTTTTTTCAGAGAAAATGTTTCCTATATCCATAAAAAGAGAGGAGAAGGTCATGGAAGAGAAACTTAGGAGAATTTCTTTTGCTAGATTAGATTCAAAGAAATTGATGGGAGATGCTATGAAATCCAGTGTAACAACTGGTGCAAAAGTTAGAGGAAAAAGAAATCTTGTTATGCACTCTTTGAGATGTCTACTGCTGATGTGATGGATGTCTCCATTGAAGGTTCTGTTCATGAACGTGTGGGAGAAGTTTCTAAAGAAAAAAGGGAAAAACAAATGAACATGGCTAGTAAGGGAAAGAGTAAATGAAAGTCTAAAACATATGTGGCCAAGAAGGTTGATTCTAGAAATGAGAAGGGTAAAGATTTACAAAAGAGAAGGGATCAATCCATGATAAAGAGATATATCTCTCCTGATGTTCAGCAAACATCTTTACGGATAATAGGTCCCACAAGGAACAAGGATAACCATGCAGTAAACAAGCAGAACATTATCAGCAATCTGTGTTTACATATTGTTTTGGGTGGAAGGGTTTTTTACCTTGATATCATCCGCAAGAAAGAGATGGACTCCTTGTATGATCTTGCGTAATTCAGTCATTGAGTCACTAGTTTCAAACAAAATCTCATGTTCTACATGAGGAAGAGGTTAGAGAATTCTATTACAACATAAAATTTGCCGAGGATGGTAACATTAACTCCAGGGTTGGAGACAAGAGTTTATGCTTAGATGAGGACATATTGACACAAATACTCGAACTACCTAAGTAATGGATTAGGTCCTTTGTTGGAAAAATCTGCACAACAGAATTTATTAAAGAATGCTTCAAGATCTTTAATACTCGTCGTGTTGGGTTTTAGAAAAAACTCATGAAAGAAGAGATCAACAAATAAATTTGAATCTAAGTGACTAATTTCATGGTTGCAATGAATGGAGGGATCAACAAATAAATTTATAAGAATTAGTTGAATAATTGAGTCTATTCATCACCCTGTATGGAAAGTTTCATGGATTTATGGAACTATCAAGAGTTCATGATATAGAGTCCAAACAGATCAACATTTGATTTTTTGGTTAGTAGAAAGGTAGTGTTGTGAGACTAACATTTTTGTGTTTATGTGAGTGAAGCTACCTTTACTCTTGAAGATATGAATATTTTGGAAGGCTTATCTATTTTGGGTGAATCTGTTTCGTACACCATTCAATCCCCTTAGTTTGTAGAGATTGAGAAAATCATTAAAAATGCGCAAAGGGAGGTTATCAAACTGAAGAATAATAATCAAATTGGTCTACAATCTCATAAGATTGATTTGCGCAAATTCAAGATTTTCTTCAATCTCTGCCAACCCAAAGAATTGAAGGGGGGGCACAAAACAGAGCTACTCAAAATAGCTAAGCCTCTAAAAGAAACATATATTCAAGAGTAATACTAGTTTCACCCCATGAAAACCTAAAATTGTAAGTCTCACAACTTCACCTTTGAACCAACACAAAACTCAAATCTTGATCCTTCTGGAAAAATTTAATTTGACATCTTGATAGATCCATAAATACATGTAGCTTTTCACATATGGTTATGGATAGACTCCATCGTTTTAACCTATTCTTTCCATCTTATTTGTTTGATCCCTCCATCCATTGACACCATGAAAGGAGACTTTCAATGTCCACACAGATTTGGATGAAAAATGAATGGACTTATATAAACATAAGTCGTTTACTATGATTTGCACAAATAATTCCAAGTACTTGAAAAAGTATGGTTTATCTATGTCCTCTCTAGATGATCGCTAGTTATCAAATCTTCGATTGATAATGAAGTAGTGGTGTATATCTCAATAATCCCTCTCCAATTAAGGATTCATCAATAATTGGGGTATTTGGGGTTTAATGTCTATGGGCTTAAACATTTAGGGTATTTAGGGTAAAAAATTGTGTAAGTTTTCATATGTGTATTTAGAGTAAAAAATTTACGAGTTTTTTTAGGCGGCCAGGCTTTTCCATGGAAATTTAACAAGTACCTTGATATCATTTCCTTTAGTTTTATTTTTCAATATCAAAAATTTCCGTACATTCTAAAAAAAACTGTAACGACATATTTATCACCAATTATCATATAGTTGTGGGACAATTATAAAATTCATAGATCACTATAATTGATATATTGTTTGACTATCAAATCCAGAACTAAGAACCACACTATTTATGATGGGAAAGAACAGTATTTTGAGTTATCTGGACAAAAATAATGTGTGTCCTATGAATAACCTTGGTTGCTCATTTAAGGCATATTGATTCTCGTCCAGTCCAATTTTACATATGAGATAGTTTTACTTGTAACAGAGTTTAACGCAGAATGAAATATTTTAAAATTTGGTGGTATAAATTGAGTGATGAAAATTTGTGTAATTATAGATCATTTTATTAAGCGTAAAATACGTTATTTTAAAATTAAATTATTACTTAATATGAAATGTATCATTCTGTTTGGGACAGCCTAAAAAAGATAAGTCATTTAAATTGAGACAGAGAGAGTATATTTTTGTAGTACTAATAAATCATGATCAATATCTCCATTTTCAAAGTTATGCTTAACTAAAAGTCCAATATTTACTCCCTGCCCCATATTAAATGATAAACTACTAAAAATAGTTGTCCTACTTTAATTGATCACTTTATTAAATTAAGAAAATATTGATTAAAATTTTTCATATTATTATTGTAATTAATTCTATTTGAAAGTATTCACATTTGTTTGTAAAATTCTCAAGAAGTTTTTCAAGGGGTTAATTAGTAAAATTATCTTTTTCATTTATGATTTTTAAATATGTGTCTAAAAGTAAAATGATTAACTAATATGAAACAGAGAGAGTGTAGATTTATGAAACATAATGGTGACTCGGTGGCATAGGTGTTTTAATGGTATTGTTAAATTTATATGAAGTTAAGAATTTGTATCTTACTTTATCTGATTATTAGTTGTTTGAGTATCTATAAAAATGTGTAGTATAAACTATTAATAGATGACAATAGTAAGATATAACTGTAGGTCATATGGAAATGTCAATTCCTTTCATATCATTTGATGAATAAATTGATCATTACTTGATTTGGATAAATGATGTTTGATAATAAATAGGACGTTGTTAGGTTAATCAAAGATGTAGAAAATGTCATATGACATGCCCTTTTGATTAAGGATCATATATAAGTTTTCTTCCTGTTATTTTATTTTTTTTCAGTTATTATCTTTAAAGATATTTTAAAAGTCATGTACATAATTGATACCTCTTCAGTTTCTTTGCTTCTACACTGAATTTCTCACATAATAGATTTATATTGAGTAAATTGATCATTAATTAAATATAACAATCATATTTAATGATAAATCGAGTGATGTTAGTCTAATTTAAGAATATATGCTATATTTGGTTGTGATCTTAATTGAATATCATAACAAGTAAGTTCCTTTCTAAAACTTTCATAGCAATCGCTGAAATATGATACAACTACGTTAGTTCATTGAAATTGTGAAAAATGAAACTTTTCCCTTGTTGATGTTTTGAGACATTGAGTTGATTAACTATATGTTTATTTAAGTATTTTCAAACATTTCGAAATAATTTGTTTTGAGACCTTATGAGTTAATTTTTGTATTTGGAGTCTCCATTTTAGATCAAGGGTTCGCTTTGGTGCTATCAATGATTTTCGAATGTCGGTCATGTCTAAGGTGTAGGCTCATGGTGTGTATGTTTGGATAACCAACTTAAGCCAAGAACATAAATTGGTGGTGTGTAAAGGAACAAGGAATGAAAGCGAAGTGAAGAGGAAATAATAATGAAATGAGACTCAACTTTGGAGTTTATTACAAAAAGAAGGAACCTCTACTTATATCTATATCTGTCTGCATTACCTTAAAAAAATAAACTCCTAACTTGAATGTTAAATTACTGTAGTATCCCTTACATAGGTTGTGACTTTTTTGATGAGTTGTGATTTTTCCAATTTGTTGTGATTATTCTCGAAGGGTTGTGATTTTTCGATGAGTTGTGACTTTTCCAAAGACTTGCGACTTTTTTCAATAAGTTGTGACTTTTTAAAGGGTTGTGATTTCTCAGAATGGTCATGAATTTTTAGATAAAACACAAAAATATTCGTTCATATGAGTTGTGACTTTTCTCAAAGAATTGTAATTTTTTCGATGAGTTGTGACTTTTTCAAAGAATTGTTGACTTTTTCAAAGGATTGCAATTTCTACGTAAGGTCATGACTTTTCAGAAAAGACACAAAAAAATTTGTTCATATGAGTTGTGACTTTTCTTAAAGAATTGTGATTTTTTCAATAAGTTGTTACTTTTCCAAAGAGATGTGATTTCTCATAAAGGTCATGACTTTTCAGATAAGACACAAAAACATTTGTTCATGAGTTGAGACTTTTCTCAAAGTGTTATGATTTTTCGATGAATTGTGACTTTTCCAAAGAATTGTAACTTTTTTTAATAAGTTGTGTCTTTTTCAAAGGGTTGTGATTTCTTGGAAAAATAATGACTTTTCAGATAAGACACAAAAATATTAGTTCATACGAACCCTTGTTGACTAGGAAAAGAGAGACTTCCTCTCATTTTCAAGCACAATTGTTTTTAATATTGTACTCTTATTTTTCTTGTATTATAAATTTTTTGTGTAATTTATTGTTGTTGAGTGAGTTAAAAGTTTAGCTGAATATGAGGTATCACTATTCTGATGAAGTAAATTGTTCTATCCTAAGATGATATATTATATAACCTCAAGTACTTGAGGGAAATAAGTTTGATAATATAATAATTATTTGTTTCTTAATATATACATTCGTACGTAATGTTCCAATATATGAAGTTAACATGATGTAGTCTAAATTCATTTGTTTTTGTTAACAATTTCTTTTGTGATGTAATATATGCTTCTGAATATCTTTTTCCAAAATTTAGAGATTGTCACGATTTGTCTTTTCGATGCTCAAGACAAAAGAATGATTTTTTTTATCAATGCTACTTATGTGATTTAGATTGTCAGAAAGTTTGCTTCAAAATATTTAATACTATATAATCCTTTTGTTTTACTTATTAACTATTTCTTATTATTTCAGTATTTTAGACGAAAAAAGTTGATATGACTTGTAATAATGCTAGATGAAGATTGTATTAGTTTAAGTTTTATATACACAACAAATATCGTTGATAAGGTAATATTAGTGATACACAACTAATTACATTATTGAACCTAATCAAATTAAAATAAACATAAACATTACTACATTTAGCTAATAAAAATTTCATTGACCATCTATATAGGTTCGAGTGAATAAGAGATATATATGATGATCCACATTGAACATTCACAAAAGAATCTACAATATTATTTTGTTATAAGTTTATTATTCAAATATATATATATATACATATCTATATATATATACATATATATATATGTATATATATATATACATAAATGGAAATGAAAATGAGACGTGATGAAATAAAAGGGATTCCAACTACATTGAGTGAAAATCAAAGTTTCAATTCTCAAATGAAAAGAACTTGAGAAGAGGAGAAGATGATCGCTACAATGCATTGAAAAGATAAAGTAACTATGCCAAAATGACCATACTTTACCCTCAGCCCCTTTATAAGCGTCAAAGACCCCTGAGATCTTACATGAACTAGGTGGTGCGATGATTTAAAATATGAGCAAACCTATATGATAATGCTTGCATGTGTTTCTCTTTTGAGAGAGTGAGCGTTGCATTGATTCTTTACATCTTTGTTGATATTCTTTGTCAGAGCATCAATCATTCTTGATGTGAGGGCACTTGAATGTATTTATTGAAACATAGTCTTGCATTAGATAAGAAGCTAAAGTGAGTTTGAGCTTGTGTTGAGATTTGTTAGTCATCATTTGAAGCTTTTTGATCATGATTGAGTAAATCATGTTATTGAGAGTTATTATGTTATTCCATGATAGTTCTCACTGAATATTGTTGTAGCCACCCTTATTGAGCTAATTGTATTTTGATTTATTTGAGGACAAGTAAAAATTTAAGTTGAGACAGGGGGGGGGGAGATCTGATAAGTTGTTAGATTTGCCTCATTTGAGGTCTATTTAGCTTATTAATGAGTGTACTAAATGTCTAATTTTGTCCTATTATGATGATATGTTGATTATTTGCAGAAATGAAGGAAAATGACAATGCAAGGATTGATGATTTAAATAATGGGGAAAATGCAAAAAGAATTGCAAACTATACATTTTTGATCGACAAACGATAAAGGAAAATGCCGGTGAACATGACCTCACCCAAATGACAGTGCACAACACTTGTGTGTATCGAAAAAGATTGTCTAAGTCCGATAAAGAAGGCGATGCGCCAACGAAGAAAGATGACCTTGCTTAACCTCACCCATATGCAGCTCCCTCCCAGAACCCAGTAGAAAAATATTCTAAGGCACAACCCACGACTGGACCCACGGATTGTAGGTCAGACCACACACCAAGGTCCTGGTCTGTGGAACGAGACCCCAGAAACCCCTTCTCTAAAATTCAGCGCTAGTTGACAGGATGGACCGTAGGTCTATCGACAGTCAGTTAGTCCGTTGGTTTACCTTGATAACTTTTAAGTCAGTGTCGTTTTGGTCTTTTCCCTATGCGTTAAATCCCTAAACTACGTCGTTTAACCCCTAAACTACATCTTTTCAGTTAGTTTTATCCTGGGAAATTAATCAGAACTTACCCTAGTTAACTCATTCTCCAAAAATTCATCAAGTTGAACGAAAAAAAAGAGAAAGAGTCGACCAAACCCTCTCTAAGAATACAATATTCTGATTTAATTGAGGACAAGTAAAATTTTAAGTTGGGGTTGGGGGTATTGACGAGTTGTATATTTCCCTTATTTGAGGTATATTTAGCTATTAATGAGTGTACTTAATGTCTTATTTTGTCCTATTATGATGATATGTTAATTATTTGCAGCAATGAAGCAAAATGGACAAGATAAGGTTTAATGTTTAAAGAACGGAGAAAATGCAAAAAGAACTGCAAACTATACATTATTGAACGCCAAACGAGATAGGAGAACTCCCGGTGAACATGACATCGCCGAAAATGACAGTGCACAACACTTGTGTATATCGAAAAAGGTTGTCTAAGTCCAATAAAGAAGGTGATTCGCCAAAGAAGAAAGATGACCTTCCTAAACCTTGCCAACACACAGCTCCCTCCCAAAACCCAGTAGAAAAATATTCTAAGGCATAACCCACGACTGGACCGTAAGTCAGACCACAGGCCAAGGTCCTGGTGCGTGGATCGACACCACATAAATCCCTTCTCTAAAAGTCAACGACAGTTGACAGGATTGATCGTGGGTCTATTGAAGGCCAGTCAGTCCGTTGGTTGGCCTTGACAACTTTTAAGTCTGTGTCGTTTTGGTCTTTTCCCTATGATTTGAATCCCTAAACTATGTCGTTTAAACCCTAAACTACATCGTTTTGGTTACTTTTAGCCTGGTACCTTAATTAGAACCTACCCTCGTCAACTCATTCACCAAAAAATCATCAATTTGAACGAAAAGAAGGAGAAAGAGTCGACCAAGTCTTCTCTAATAACACAATAAATTTTCTTAATATCAATCCCTGAAATAGAAAGAGTTATATGTGAAAATTTCACCACCAGATATGTGAATTTTACTAGTGGGTTCCTTTCACCCGTTGGATCTCTAGAATTTAGTCAGATTCTTTACTCTCTCTATCATGTATAGACTTAGGGTTTCTACAACTTCATATTATTGTTCTGATTCAATTGTTAGACTAATCCATATCATATTATCATGTCTTTATAATATTGTTTGCTTAGTTTTTTGCATTTAACTTAGAACCCTACTTATGTAGATTCATTTATTTCATGAATTACATTTGCTAGGTGAGTTTATTCAGTTTTACACGCTCAAGTTAAGAATGTTTCATTATCAGTACATTAATGTTGCATTTTCAGTTAGTATGTCAGCATTTTGAGATATTTAGTATTACATACATTTAGTTATAATGTGTTTCTTAGATAACCATTTTGGAGTAGGCTTAACACTGAGTGGACTAAGATTCAGTGACCCTCTTAGTTCCAGAACTACATGCCCCCTACTATAAGTCCCTTTGTGGGCAAAACATTTAGTAATCACGTCAATCATGCCTTTATAACCCTAACAAGGTATATTGGATCATCTCGATAGGGTGATACTTCAGACTCTACCGGTAGCTTTCGTGGTTTATGTTGGTT
Organism: Solanum chmielewskii; assembly: GCA_027704785.1. Classification (NCBI taxonomy): domain Eukaryota; kingdom Viridiplantae; phylum Streptophyta; class Magnoliopsida; order Solanales; family Solanaceae; genus Solanum; species Solanum chmielewskii. Next base: position 13,614,418 of record JAKWIX010000318.1, on the reverse strand, counting down.
AATAGTATCTTTCATAGTCAGATTCTAGTGTATTTATTGACCAGACTATTAATTATAGTTCACTATTCAGTTTCAACATGTTTAAACTTGATCATTGCTTTCAGTCATCTCAGTATTCAATATGTTTTTGTATTTCCATCATGTTTAGATTATATCATTGCTTTGTTTAGTTATATATGCATTGTTCAACTTTATCCTGTCATGTATGTTAAGTAACATTCAAGTACTAACACATACTCTCTGCTACATCTTCTCGTGATGTAGGTTAAGGTTCTCAGAATCCAGATTACACCTAGATTGGTTACCAATCTCTAGTTGAGAAGTATCAGTAGGGAGTCCTCATTCTTCGAGGATAATTGACAAGTAATCTTTGTATTTTTAGCCGTTTGGTTTCAGTTTGGTAGAGTTAGTTGGGGCATGTCCCAACATCTTTAGTCATTTTATTCAAGCATAGTTGGATTAAATTTTTAGTTGAGTTTGATCCTTCAATTGTCATTAAACTCAATTATATATCCAGACTTAGAATAGGTTTTCCCCATCATATTATTCTATGTTATGTTATAACCTTCCACACGGTATGTCTATTTTTCAAATAATATTAAAGTATGCTTATGATATGCTAGCAGGGTTAGCTTGAGCTCACTTTTGATCCTAGGTCCCATGTTAAAGTTCATATAGTTCTGAAAATTTGAAACAAGTAAAAAATGATTTTGAGCTTTGAGAGAACACTTTACCTTTGTGAATAGCACTTTCTACCTTATGGAGTTTTTCAATTTCGCTCTATAATTTGATAAAATGAAGTTTAATCCAAACTGGATTTACTTGTAATTTCTTAATTATATGTTACCCATTACTTATTTCATAGAAGATATAATTTATTTGCTTTTTGAGATGGGTGGATAAAACCCCAAGATCTAGGGATGAAATTATGGGTTGGGTGTTGATTCAAAATAGTATGTATTGTGTTATGCTTCATATTGCTTGTGTTCATATATTGATTTTGGCTAATTAGCATGAGGTGAACACAAAGACTAAGGGGCTCAATTATGGGGTTGAATGTTCATATATGAGTTTGGGCTCATTAACATGAGGTCAACCCTAAGATCTAAGGTGAAATTATGGGGATTGAGTGTTGATTTAATGTAGTGCATATTGTGTTATTCTTCGTATTGTTGATGTTCATACATGAATATTGACTAAATCGAATAGGTTAATGTATAGTTTAAGATTGCTAACTTAAGAGAAGATTAGTCAGCACGTCATGAATATGGGTTAATTAACATCAGGTAATTTTCACTCTCTTGTTGGTGTTCATATATGAATTTGGGCTAATTAGCATCATGAATTGGGTAGTCGGGTCTTGACAGATGGTTGAGACAAGATTAGCCATTCCGCCAACTTTTTTTCCCAAAAACACTTTCTTCGTCTCCCATCAACGAGGGAAAACTCTTGACACTCAGTTTTGATCCTGCTTTCATTAAATTACATATGATTGATCTTTTGTGTTATAAAAAAAATTATGTTATCCATCGTTACGATACTATCGTCACATTTATTGAATTACAAATAAAGTACATTTTTTTCATAAAAAAGTCACTTCTATCTCTTTGTGTTTAATTTTAATTGATTCTCTTTATTTTATTTCTAATTTCATACTAACTAAATCAATATAAATCATTAAGGAAAATTCTAAATATTAGTACTTCTACATACAAATTACATATTACACTTTTTATAAAATTAGAAGCTCAAATGAATTGACATAAACAACGTAAAAACCTAAGAAATACTTCAACTATTTTGCTACCAAATAATAACCTAATTATGCAAACGAACAAAAAATTGCACAACATGTACTCTCTTTTAACTAATTGGCAACATATATCCCTTTTTTATTTTTATAACAAAAAAAGGTTTTTTTAAAATTAAAATTGGCATATTTTGGACCTTTTGGCCCACATTAATATATGGAAAGTAATTTAGATTTATATCAATTATTTTTTAAGTTGGTTGCAACATGTTGCAGTTTTATTGAGAAGTGGGACTTTGTTCCTTTTTTTTCCTCCTCTTTTCTCATATGCACGTTTTCTTTGATTGGTGAATATTTTATTGATAATGCAAACATTTATATAATTTCTTCAATCCTTTTAAACAAAAAATTTAAAAGTTAATGTTATATCATCTCTAGAATATTTAATGTCTTCACTTTCTATATTGTTGTTATCTTTTTTCTTGTTTTTTTTTTTTTATTTTTTGAGTTAAAAGTTTTTTATTAGGGCAAAAATTAAGGTGATGATAATTGATTATGAATATCAATTGTCATGGTTAAGAAAAATATTCCTAAAATCATTCCAAAAAAAGGAAATTCTTGATTCTGATTTTGTTGAATCTTCATTCAAAATTTCAAATTTTAGTCATCCAAGTTCTTCATTGTATCTGACTTGTGGTAAGGATAATTTAAAGGTAAACAATGTGAATAGGTTGGTGTTGTTGATAAAAAAATTACTTCAGTTGAGGTTGCTAGAAGGAAAATGTTTATAGAAAGTGTTGAATCGTCTAACTTTGAATATTTTTGACTTTTGTATTGCTGAGTATTCTAGTTTTCAAGTGCAATCCTCATATTCATACCGAAGAAAAATTTGGAATGTATACAATTTTTTTGTGAATGAATACAAAGATATCCAGACATGAATTTCGTGTACATGATCATTCGAATGATAACAACTCATGTGATAAAGACTATTCAATTCAGTGTTTATATTTTTAGTGAGTGAATACATGAATATGTAAACATAGAATGGATTGTATACATTATTGTTCATTCAAGTAATAAAATATCCAATCATATGATAAAAGATAAATTGATTAACTATTTACCTATTATAAGTGATTGGATATATAAAATATATAATTTTTGAAAAGGTATACATTATATTGGATAACATAGATTTTATATGTCTAGTTATACTAATGAATTGAATAACACATTGACGCTCTTGATCTGTTCACTTTAAACTGAAAACTTCTTTCAAATTGCATAATTTTCAATGATAGACTTCAAAATCTTTTATCCTTGTACAATTGACCTTCAGATGGTACGTAAGCAGCATCACTTTAAATAATATTGCATTGTTCAAACTATGCAATTTCCCAAGAAGCCATGTCGTTATATTCACTTACATTCAAATTATATGTGTTGGTGTTACCATGAGCTATTATCTAGATATTCACCTCCCTATATTCTTCTCCATTAATTGAAAGTGTATGATAAATATCTATAGTTTTTCAAGTTATGCACAATGGATAGTCTTTGATGTTTTGTGACTCTTTCTTCAATTTGATGTATACTCGATGGTGTTTCATATCAATATAAATATAGAATTGTCATAATGAAAATCAAACGAATTAAAGGAAGAATCGACATTTTGATTGCTTGAAATCAAGTGAGTTAATCCGTTGAAATCAATGTATGTTGTAGTAACCACCCCCTCCACGGAATAATGTACAAAATTATTTGTGTGAATCAACACTATCATAGAGGCCATCTATTTGTTCATGTTTGTAGTAGAACCTTGTTGATCTTTTTTATTAAATACATGGTGTTTTGTGAAATGATGGAGTTTATGCACACTGAATCGCTAATTATCTATGGGATGGTCCCACGTTTCATTTTTAATGATGTATGTGGCGGTTAGTTTCACAAGAAAAATTAAACATAAAAATCTATTAGCATGCCAATAATTAATATGAACTAATTTGTGTTCCTTTTTTTCTGATCTACAAAATGCTATTTAATTATGGGCTATTTGTTGCTAGTTTTCCATAACAATTATATACATACATATAATTTTTCTGATCTACATACATACATACATACATATATATATATATATATATATATATATATATATATACATATATATATATATATATACATATATATATATACATATATATATACATATATATATATATATACATATATCTATATATATATACATATATATATATATACATACATACATACATACATACACATATATATGTGTGTGTGTGTGTGTACATCCTATGAAAAATCTTCCATTTGCTAGAAGTATAAGATTTGAATATTGGATATTGTATAGATATATAGAAGAAGAGAAAAGATTACAAAGAGCAGAAAAAGCAATAAAAGCGCACACACACACACACACACACACACACACACACACATATATATATATATATATATATATGAAAATGAATTTTTTATACCACAAAATTTTTATTTAGATAGAAACAACGACGAATATATAAGTGCTTTAAAAAGGGAATTATAAGGAATTAGTCATGTTATAGATAATTACAATAAAAGAATCATATATACATATATATATACATACATACATACATACATATATATGTGTGTGTGTGTGTGTATGTATATATATATATAATATTTATGTCATTTACTCGAAAGGAACCCCTAAAAACAAGGGCCCATATGTTGCAGCCCAGACATCAACCCATCACCCCTCTTCACAATCCCTACCCACCCTTCCCACTTTATCCCTCCCCCAAAGTCCATTTAGATTTTTTAGGGTTTTATCCACTCCCCCCAAAATCCCTCATAAGTCACAAGTCGCCGAAGGCCCGCCCGACCTATCTCTCTCTCTCTCTATCTTCCCCTCCCCTTTCCTTCAATTTTTCAAAAAATCTCCATTGTTCTTTAGCTATGGTAGATGTTTTCACTCTTTATTCGTGTTATGGCTATGCCAATCACGTAAACACTGTTGAGTCCATCCAAAAAATTCAACATTTGAGCTTTAATGGTTATCTTTGAACGATTTCAGAAGAGGACATTAAAATTCCTGCTCAACAATTCAAGAACTCTAATTTCAACTATAAATGCTTATTTTATCAAGTTCGTTTCCAGAGTGTTTTGAGCTACTCTTTACACTTACAAATTTGACATCTCCTCTCCAAATGAAAACATTGGCAGAGCTTTTCTTTTTGTTAATCGTGTTGTTTTGTTTGTGAGTAAAGGTAGATTTCAATAGATCTGGAACCTCGCCATGGGTCACTGCGATACAAAAGGTCAGCGTCAATAATTCGTTCTTTCTTCAATACTTAGTTGTTTTTACCTATTTCTATTGTTTATTAAATATACTCATGTACTGCAAGTTGATAAAATATGCATTTAAATTTATAACATCTTATAAATCTTTTTCATTATCAGAAGTTACATTCTATCTGCAACTATTCATTTTTGTACATATCTTGTATTTCTTTGGTTTTATGTCATATGTGTATCTAACTTGAAATATTTTAGGGATTAGTTAAGATTACTTTCTCAATAAGAATTTTTTATTAACTAGAAACATAATTTCTGTAAGTATAATAAAGCATGATTTATTTGAATCTTTTTTTAAAAATCAAATTGTATGTTTAAACTAGCATGAATGATCCTTTAATCAGGAAAAAAAAGCATGACTCATCTTGTTCGATTTCATTTAATTTATAGTTTCAAAACTATACTTTACTTCATTTTGATATGGTTTGGTGTTGTTGCTTCATGTTAATTCATATTCTTAAATTTGAGTATATCATTTTTATATTTTGCTTGGGTTTGCATCAACTGTTACAAAATACGCTCTGTCTAATTTTATTCTCTATTTTCTTTCTACATGTATACTTTGGGGAAAAAATGGAGTATTGATTCAAGAATCTTGCAAAAAGGTCGAGTCTCATAGATTCGGCATTACAATTCACTCAATCCGAAATAGCAAGCAAAACAAACGGTACACACCTGAAGTCACTCGCTACTTATATTTTTAGTATTTATTTGCTTCCTTAATTTTCTTTACATGTTAAACAAACTTATGTGGTTTGAATGTGTCTTGTTCTTGTATTCACAATTGCTAACAAAACATAGAGCTTTTAATAATTATTTTTTATATAAATGGAATCAACATTCTATTTTAGAACAAAGTTTTTTCATGGTTACCTTCAGAAAGCCTTCAAACCTTGAGAATCATTTTTTACAACACTTAGACTATTTTCTTTCAATTGAACACAAATGGGTGCAGCTATTTTTTAAAATATATCATTTAAAATATAAGTTTTTAAAATTAATTTGGCCATTCTTAAAATTTGGAAAGATTATTACTTTATTATGCTTGGGTTTCCATCTTCAAGTGTACTACATTTTAAAATCTTGAGTAAGCTATTACATTTTTCTCATCTTTCTAAAGCTAAATTTGTATCAAGACATGTAACCAATTCACCCTATTAGTAAATGTTTTGGTACTAATAAAAGATGGTTTGACTTATTACTTCGTTATTTTATAAACTTAACTGATGAAAAATAGTTTCTGCAATTAATTTTCCGAATTAGGGTTTTCATTAATTTATATTAGAAGTATTCATATATAAACTACTTATCTACTTAGTGAATTTTCGAAGCCTAAATATTTTCTTTATATGGTACTTCTCTTAACATACTAGTAATATCTTCCTAAGTTATATTTTTATTTTCACTTACGTCATATTTTAATCAAATCATATATTTTTGTCAACCTAAGTTTTGTTGATTACAATTTTTAATAGATCATAAATAATGCTTAATCTTAGCCTTTGAGATAACTTGAATCCTAATTTAGGATCACATAAGTTAAGTAGACCATTAATTGAAGTTAATTTTAGCATTACTTAAGTAAATATTTAAGTGTCCTTATTTACCTAAAAAACAATTGGGTAGTGACTCCCTAAGTTAAATATTTAGGAATCATTGGTTGTACACTATTTGACATGAGTTATAATGTGGTATGACAACAAACTCATCCCGAACACCTCGAGATCCTAACCAAAGGCCACTCTAGAACAAACTTAGTATTTCAGAGCTAACCACACTAATGAAATTCTCATCCGTGTGCTTTTACCAATAATATTGACCAAAGTAAAACAATATTGGCTGTCCAAAACTTTAAAAATTAAATTTCTAATGACACAAACTCAATCCGAGGGCCTCATAACCAGAATAAACATTCTGCTAGACCAATATGGACCTTTGGAGCTTTCAATTTTTTTTATACGACATCAAATTATCCAGATTATGACTAAAGTCAACTCTTTCTCTTAAAAAGCCTTTCAAAGGGAAAAACTTGCTCAAAACATTCCCGACCACCTCATGAAGCATCCCACTCAACCAGCAAGACACAAAAGCTTCATGGAAGCTATGGGTAGGGGAAAATCAGTAAAAACCTGCAAGAAGATAGATTTTTACCATGAGGGTCATTAAAAGAATATTATAGAACGAGGGAATAGAAGGAATGATGAAGGACATATAATACAAAATATATAATTTTATTCCGTAGCCAAGCTTCTAATCAAAATAGGAGAACTAGGACAAATAAAAATATATACCAAATCATAGGTGAATGCAAAATAAAGATTAGTACTAGTAGAAATAGAGGGAGATTAGCAAATCAAAATTTCTAGGGTTCAATGTAGTCTCTAAATCCAAAAGTTGCTCCACACAAGGCATACCTTAATGCATAGAAGTTTTACAATGATATGCAGGGTGCAGAAGTGTAGTATGAATATCAATAGGAGGTACTCAGTAGGCATAAGACGACAGAACTCAAAAGATAAATTAAAGCAAGTATAAGTATATAGTATAAGAAGCAAAAGAAGACATATTTCACAATTAACATAAATAGAGATAAAGGAGAAGAATAGAATTAGCAAGAGACACATACAAAGGAACATAATTGAAGGTTCTATCCTAATAAATGTATCCCCTACAAAGGTTCATTGTGGAAGCCAACTATCCGAAGATAAAACATCGGTAACCACCGTAACACCTCACTGTAGAGAAGAGGTTAATCTAACCAGGCTAATCAAACGGACCAATATACAGAGTCTAAACTATTTATAGATCTAAGTATTAAATCAACACAAGATAAAAAATAAATGAGCAAACAATAACCTAATCAGACCCCATAAGTTTGAGAGGTACACAACAACAAACATACTTCAATCAACTCCCATAAGATTGGCTGGTGCAAACAATAATAAATTATATACGTGACAGGAAATGCATAGGAATGTGAGTTATACATAAAAACCTATGGTGCCATACAACCAAGTATGGATCTGACTAAGAAAATTTCTATTGTTGATTGGGATGCCCAGAATAAAAATTGTACTAAAAAGATGTTCTTGAAGAACTATTCAGTACATTAAAAGTCGAATTCATTCTTCTCTGTGAAATATGACCCTTAAGATACAAATGATGTAAAAAATATGTTGGTAATTGATCAAATCGGTTGGCAAATTAAATTACTCACCAAATGCCAACTTATATTAATCCGTTGCTAAAAAGCTTGTCTATAACTATTACCAACTGATTTTAATTTGTTGCTAAACTTATCAATTAAAAATCAGTTAGTAAACACCCGAAGATGTTGTTACAAAATTTTGAAATATGGCTCTGAAATTTCTATTTGAAAAGTTAACTAATTTTTATTAGTATATCGGTAGTACCTTTACTAACGAATTGAAGGGAGTTAGTAAATTTTTTTCTTCATTTTTTGATTCATACATTGGTAATTGGTTGGTACTTTTAGTATTAAAAAAATTGTGTTGGTAATTTGCCAATAAATTTTAAATACTTCTTAATTTTTTTTGGGTTTTCTCTCCGGTGTTCCGTACCCATATTGGAGCCCAACTAAATCTGGAGTATTTACCACTACACCACAACTCTTGTTTGTGATAAATTATAAATATTTTAGAATGATTATTTATTTTTCTAATAAATTTACTAATTGATAGTTAATTTATTTTTAATATAACATTAAATTTCAATGTTAGGTTAGTCATTGATTGACAATATGTTCAAAATATTATTAACTAAATGATTAGTCGATATTAAAATATTTATTAATTTATTTTATTTAAAAATCTAAGAACATGAATATAAATCCAAAAATATTAATCACTTTTATAAATCATATTTGAATGAAACAGTGCAAAATCTATGATAAATAAGTTAAATTAATCTCAATATCACACCCATCATTACATCAAAAAATTTAATTTGAGTGAAACAATGCAAAATCTATGATAAACAAATTAAATTAATCTCAATATCATACATATCATTACATCAAAAAATTTGATCTAAGCACGTTTACCAAAAATATTAACCAAATATAAATTTTGGCAAAAACTTAAAAGTTAAAACGCCTTGCTCAAACTGAAAGTGGAAGCCTCAAAACCTGAAACAACTATCTTGTTAGATTGAAAAATGACTTTTGGAAGCTAATCGAGCTGAAAGAATTTTCATCTGAGCACATTTATAAAAAATACTTAGCAAAATCAATTGTTTGCCAAAAGTTAAAAGTTAAACCGCCTAACAGTACAAACTAAATATGAAAACCTAAAAATTCAAACCAATCATTCTATAAAGCGAAAAAATGACCTTCCATATCTTAGCATGGTGATGAAATTTAAATTTGAGCATGTTTCCCAAAAAAATTGACCTAGTTCAAAATTTAGTCAAAAGTTAAAAGTTAAAACGCTTAACGACACAAACTAAAATAAGATTCTCAAATCTCGAACCAACCATCCTATGAGATAAAAACTGAATTATTATGGCTAATTACGGTGAAAAAATTTCAATTCGAGAATGATAACCAAAAATATTGACTATAGTGAAAATTTGTCCAAAACTTAAAAGCAAAATGCCTAACGACATAAACTAAAAACAGAAGCCTCAAAACCTAAATCATTTATCTTATTACATCAAAAAAGACTTGTCGCATCAAACTGCACTGACGAATTTCTTATCTGGGCATGTTATCAATTTACCAAAGTTAAATTTTTTTAAAATTTATATGTTAAAAAAACCTAACGGCACACAGTAAAAATAAAAGCCTGAAAACCCAAACCAACCATCCTACTAGATAAAAAATGACCTTAAAAGTTAATTACGCTAACAAAATTCTCATCTGAGCACGTTCACAAAAATATTAACCAAAGTCAATTTTTTGCATAAACATAAAATTTAAAACACCTAACATCATAAACAAAAACTGAAAGCCTCAAAACATGAATCTATCTTCCCATTAAATAAAAAAACGACCTTTCAAAGCTAATGACAGTGACGATGTTCTAATATGAGCACGTTTACCAAAATATTGAACAAATTCAAGTTTTGATATATATATATATATATATATATATATATATATATATATATTAACAATCACAATTTTTGAATTCAGCAGAATTGAAAATTATAAGTCTAGCATAATCATTGCCATGTCATACACAACCTCCACGTAGTCATCTCCTCTCGGCAACACGCTCATATAACGTAACTCTTCTTCGTTGAACATATTACCTCACCGTTTCTCTTACTAATCATTCAGTCAATAAGCAACAAATATTTAATATAAAGATCACATTTTTTAATAAAATTCTATAAGAGAATAAAAAAAGAAGAAGTGTTTCGAAAATATGAGTATTAATTTTGTGACACTTATTTATAGAATTGATTGTATGAGAAATTCATTGCAAGAGAGAGAAGAGATGAGAAATCGAGAGGAAGATGGACAAATGAGGTATTTTTATAGAGAAAAGTCACCTGAGGCATAAAGCTATTTAAGAGATCTAGTGTTGGGGGTGGGGGGTATATAAGGGGTGGGTTGGGGGAGTATTGCACAAAGCATGTAGGTAAGGGGTAATTTTTTGTAGATCCAATGTTACATATATTAACGTATCTAGAAATGGCAAAAAATTCTGATTTGTCCTTCAAGTTTTTTTATTTAGAAAAGATATATCTCTAATCATTAAAGTGACTAACATACCTTTTAATTACAAGGATAACCCAAATATACCCTTTTTTGGAAATAGAAGTGAAAAAAAATGATTTTGATCTATTCTTGACTTGTTCTATTAAACTAAAACCCATAAAAAGTATATGTGATCCTTTAGCAAAATCTAGGGTATATTTAATTCTTCTCACATATAAACTTTTTATGCCTTCATTAACTTAGTTACTAATATATATTTATTATTCTTTATGATCACATTTATTTGTTTACTAGTTTCTGGACACGTAATTGCACGTTTTTTTTCATAAGATTTATTGTTGATGCGTTAAAACAGTTAAATATTAATAAGGATACCATTAGTCAAATTTAAAAAGCACGTAAAAACATTTTATGATAAGTCGATGATAAAATGTATACAGTAAAATGTGTTTGTATTAATTAAACACATGTTGTTGATTTTATCGACTTATTGTGAAATATTTTTATGTGCTTTTTAAATTTGACTAATGGTATCCTTATTAATATTCAAATGTTTTAATGCATCAAAAATAATTCACATGAAACAAACATGCAAATCATATGTCCAGAAACTAGAAAAACAAATAAATGTCATCATTAGAAATAATAAACTCAATTTAGTCATAAGTTAATGAAGGCGGAAAAAAATTATATATGAGAAGGATTAAATATACCCTGGATTTTGCTAAAAGGATCTCATATACTTTTTATGGGTTTTAGTTTAATAAAACAAGTCTAGAATAGATCAAAATCATTTTTTCACTTGTATTTGCCGAAAAGGGTATATTTGGGTTATCCTTGTTATAAAAAGGTATTTGTTAGTCACTTTATTGACTGGAGATATATCATTTCTGAATCAAAAAAAGTTGAATGACGTATCAGAATATTTTGCCATTTGTAGATACGTCAATACATGTAACATTGGATCCACAAAAAATTCCCCCTTACTTACATGTTTTGTGCAATACGCCCCCAACCCACCCGCAACACCAGATCTCTTAAAATAAGCTTTCTAACTCAAGTGACTTTTCTCGATTAAGATACTCATTTGTCAATCTTCCTCTCGATTTCTCATCTCTCTCTCTCTCTCTCAATGAATTCCCCAAACAATCAATCGTATAAATAGGTATCACAAAATTTGTACTCATATGTTCTTTGTTCTCTTATAGTATTTTATTAAAATTGTGATCTTTATATAAAATATTATTTGTTTTTGATTGAGTGAATAGTAAGAGAAGCGGTGAGGTGATATTTTCAACGAAGATGAGTTACACGATATGAGTGTGTTGCAGAGAGGCGATGACTACATGGAGGTTGTGTGTGTCATGGTGATGCTGATGCTAGACTTATAACTTTTAATTCTGGTGAACTCAAAAATTGCTTTTGAATGTTACCCTAATTGCCCTGAATATTTTTTTATCATATATATATATATATATATATATATATATATATATATATATATATATATATATATATATAAAATTGTCAATTTAATATATATATTCCTTTTTTGTGCGTTTGTACAATATAATGTGATTGTGTTAAACACATGTTTATTTTATCATTGAGTTATGATGAAATGTTGTTATGTGTTTTTTAATCTTTACTGATGGTATCCTGAATAATATTTAATATTTTAAAAGAATGAAAAAAAATTCACATGCCACATACGTGCAACGCACGTGTCTAGAAACTAATAAATAAATAAATGTGATAATAAAGAACAATAAATACAAATTAGTCACTAAGTTAATGAAGGCAGAAAAATTTCATACGTAAGAAGTATTAAATATACCCTTGCACTTTGCTAATAGGACCATGTATAATTTTTATGGGTTTTTGTTATATAAAATAAGTCAAAAATAGATCAAAATCTTTTTTTCCACTTCTATTTGCCGAAAAGGGTTTATTTGGGTCATCCGTGTAACAAAAAAGAATATGTTAGTAACTTTATTAACTATTGATATATCATTTCTTAACCGCAAAAACTGAAGGACGTATCAGAATTTTTCCCCATTTCTAGATATGTAAGTGTATATAACAATGGATCCATTCATATACTAAATGTAAACTAAAACTCCCCCCTTACTTACACGCTTTGTGTAATACGCCCCCACCCAACACCGGATCTCTTAAATCTACTTTATGTCTCAAGTGATTTTTCTCAATAAAAATATCTTCATTATCCATCTTCCTGTCGGTTTTCTCAACTCTTCTCTCTCGCAACAAATTCCCCGTATGAATCAATCTATATATCGGCATCTGAAAATTAATACTCCCCTTTTTCGATCGCTTCTTCTATTATTTTGTACTCTTCTAGGATTTAATTAAAATTTTATTATTTATGCAAAAATAATTGTTTTTTAATTAGTGAATAGGAACAATAGCGGTGAGGCGATATGTTCAACTTAGAGGAGTTACACGATATGAGTGTGTCACATAGAGGAGATGACTATGTTCAGGTTGTGTGTGCATGCACCAGTCGTAGACATGGCGATGCTAGTGCTAGAGTTAGAATTTTCAATTCTGGTGAACTCAAAAATACTTGTGAATGTTACCGTGGCTGCTCTGAAGGTGTTTTTACCATATATATATGTGCGTGTGTGTGTGTGTGTGTGTGAGTGTAAAAAATACATAAGTATTAGAGTTCTTAATGATACCTTTTCTCATAACCAATCAAAATTTAAAAGTCTAAATAATGATCCAAGTGTCACTCCTTATGAATGGTACATAGGATATAAATATTAAAATAATTTAAAATTAAATTAGCAAGAAAAAGTTAAATGATTTTCTTGACTACTGAGGTATGCCGTCACATGGACTTCCTAAATAGTATTAGTTTAAAGTTTATATTTATTGCCGATAATTTTACAAATCTAAAATATTAAAAAGAAATTCTAAAGGTAGAATAAGTGTGGAATATGAAAGCAATTCCACATATTGAATTGATTGAACTAACGAGTGAGAATGTATTTATTTTATATTGTTTCGTTTTAATGAATATTATTAATGTATACGTAAATTTACATTTTATTATTATCAATTAAATGATTTGTGTTTAATTAAATATTCAAATGACCCTTAAATTTGATAATTCAACTTTTAACTTTTTTTGTTCACAATTTTAGTGTGCGCATATAATTTGTATGAATTGTTTTATCATTATCATAAGTCTATACTGTTATTTGGCTCAAATTATTCATGTGACTTTATTGCAAGTGTGTTAAATACTAAACAAAGTTTAAAAATTACTTATAATAGCTTCAGCAGAATTGTTTTACCGATGGTAGTTCAAAAGAATTGATTTTAAACAGTACCATGTGCCCCTTATTTGGTTTTTCTTGACGCACATTAAAAAATATTACTCATTTTGTACGATTGACATAAAATTTTAATTGTGTTAAGCATCAATAAAAATTCACACGAAACACATGTGCAACGCACGTGTGCAGAGACTAGTAAACAAATTATAACTGTGATCATAAAGAATAATAAATACAAATTAATCACTAAATTAATGAAGGCAGAAAATGTTCATATGTGAGAATGATAAAATATACCACCGCACTTTGCTAAAACGATCATATTTAATTTTTATTCGAGAATAGATCAAAATCACTTTTTTATTTCTATTCGCCGGAAAAAGTATATATGGGTCACCCGTGTAATAAAACGATATGTGTTAGTCACTTTATTTAACTAGATATATATCATTTCTGAATCGCAATAATTGAAGGATGTATCATACTTTTTTCCCATTTCTAGATATGTAAATATATTTAACAATGGATTCATTCATGGATTCCCTTCTCTCTCTCCCAATAAATTTTCCGTATAATCTGTTTTGTATATCGGATTCACAAAATTAATACTCACCTTTTCCGTAGCTCATGTCAGAGAGTGGGTGAATAGGGGTCTCGATCAACGGTCACGGACTATGGACCGTCGTCTGACCTACGGACTGTTGGTCCGTCCGTCGATCAAAACTAGACAATTTTTCCCGGCAGAATTTTTGGAAGTTTCTAATCCCATCGGCTGTTGTGCGGGACGGACCGTCCATGCCACCATTTGTTGCACCTGTAATTTTTTTTGGAAAAAACTGATTTTGGTCTATTTTGGCTATGGGGCGTTACAAAATCTATTTATTCATCGGGTATTCTGGCGCAAGAAAGTAGCAAGGCTCAAGCCTGTACCAAGTGTGGTTGTAACTACTCCAGCGTTTGTCATGAGGGTACCGCTAGTTGTTTCTAGTGTTGTCGGACCAGGTATTTTATGAGAGAGTGTCCAAATAATAAGCATGGACATAATAATACAGAATAATGCCCAATTTTCTTCAATTTCTCCACCAAATAGGGCTTCACCTAGATGAAATACTTCTGGCACTCGCAGAGGAACAAACAACGTTGTATGCCCTCAATATTCGCCAAGAGAAAGAGCATTAAGCATATCTTGTCACTAGTATGATTCAAGTCTTTGAATTTACTTTTTATACTTTTCTAAAGCCCTATAGCAAGTTTATCTTTTATAACTCCATACGTTGCTATGAACTTTGATTTTATTCCCAAACAACTTAGTGAACCATTCACTATTTGTACACCTGTTGGTGTGTCCATTCTAGTAGTGAGAGTTTATTGATATTGTCATGTTTCCGTCAATCAAAAGAGTACCATGTCGAATTTAATTGAGTTAGACATGGTAGACATTGATGTAATTCTTGATATGGATTGGATTCATGATTGTTATGTCTCATCTGATTGTAAAACTTGAGATGTCAAGTTTCAGTTTTCAAATGAGCCAGTCTTAGATTGGAAAAGCAGTTAAGTAGTGCCTAAGGGTCGTTTCATTTTGTAGCATAGGATAAGGAAATTATTTTCCAAGGGGTGTATCTACACTTATTTCTATTTAATTACTCAAGTGTTGAGATACCTCTTATTCAGATAGTTTCATTAGTAAAAATATTTTCCAGTACTCTTTCCAGATAATCTTCCCAGAGTCTTTCTAGATATATTTTTGTATAGATATACTTTCAGATACTCATCCTATTCTATTCTACCATATAGAATGACACCCGCAGAGTTAAAAGAGTTGAAAGAACTTTTGAAATATCTGTTAGATAAGGGGTTTATCCGACCAAGTGTCTCACCTTGGGGCGCTCCAATATTATTTGTAAGAAATAAAGATGGTTCTCTTAGGATGTGTATAAATTATAGCCAATTGAACAAGGTTAATATTAAGAATAAGTATCCTCTTACAAGTATTGATGATCTTTTCGATCAGCTTTAGGGTGTTTCCTGTTCTCGAAAATTGACCTCAGATCAGGATACCATCAGTTAAAAGTGAGGGAATGTAACATTACAAAGATAACATTGGGAACAAGATATGGCATTATGATTTCTTGGTAATGTTCTTTTTGTTGAAAAATACGCCTACAACACTCATGGATCTTATGAATATAGTATTTAAACCTTATTTATATACGTTTGTTATCGTCTGAGTTGATGACATACTAATCAATTAAAGGAATGAAGAAGATCATGCTAGTTACCTCAAGATATTCCTTCAAACATTGAGAGATAAGAAGTTTTATGTTAAATTCTAATAATGTGAGCTGTGGATTAATTCTTTTGCATTCTTGGACCATGAAGTTTCCGCTGATGGGATTGGAGTTGATGCCCAAAAGATAGAATCAGTTCAGAGTTTGCCTAGACCCGTGTCTCCAACTGATATTTGAAGTTTCTTGGGTTTGGATGGATACTAAAGAAGGTTTGTTGAGGGATTTTTGTCTATTTAATATCCTTTGACCACGTTGACTCATAAGATGGTTAAGTTTCAATAGTTTGAAGCTTGGGAGAAAAGTTTTCCAGAATTGAAAAAAATGTTGACTACTACCCCAATTTTTACCTTACCGGAAGGTACTCAATGTTTTGTTGTATATTGTGATGCATATAGATTTTGTTTGGGTTGTGTGCTAATGTAGAATGGCAAGGTTGTTGCATATGCTTCCAGACAGTTGAAAGTGCAGGAGAAGAATTACCAAACCCATGACTTAGATTTGACAATGTAGTTTTTGCCTTCAAAATATGATGTCACTATTTCTATTGTGTTCAAGTTGATATATTTAGTGATCATAAAATCCTAAAATATGTATTCAATTAGAAAGAGCTTAATCTTAGAGAAAGGAGATGGATAAAATTGCTCAAGAATTATGACATGAGAATTCTTTACCACCCAAGTAAGGCTAATGTGGTTGTTGATGTCTTATGTTGGTGGTCTATGGGTATTATCTACCATCTTGATGAAGATAATAAAGAACTAGCAAAAAATGTGCATAGACTTGCACTCTTAGGAGTCCGACATATGGATTCCACAGAAGGAGAAATACTGATGACGAATGAGGATGAATCATCATTAGTGTCATAGGTTAAAGAGAAGCAAGACCATTATCCCATTTTGCTTGATTAGAAGGCAAATGTTCATAATCAAAGAGTAATAACTTTTGAACATGGGGGACACGGTGTGTTAAATTACCAAGGTAGCTTGTGTGTACCTAGGGTTTATGGTCTCTAAGAGAGGATATTGGACGAGGCTAATAGCTCAAGGTATTCCATTCATCTAGGTTCAACAAAGATGTACGCTATTTGAGAGAGGTACATTGGCGGGTAGGCATGAAGAAATACATTGCCGAGGTTATTGCCAAGTGCTAAATTGCCAACAAGTGAAAGTAGATCACCAAAGGCCTAGAGGTTTGACTCAGACGATAGAACTTCCGGAATGGAAGTTGGAGATGATTAATATGAACTTTATAATAGGCCTTCCATGATCTCGCAGGAAACATGATTCTATTTGGGTAATTGTCGATAGAATAACAAAGTCAGCCTACTTTTTTCCGGTAAAGACAACCTACTCACTCGAGGATTACGCTAAGTTGTACATTCAAGAAGTAATAAGATTTCATCCCCTGATAGATGGACATGCATAGCATACTATTCGGACTTTAGAATACATATTGGGAGCCTGTGTGATTTATTTCAAAGGGAATTGGGATAATCATATACCTCTCATTGAGTCCGTTACAACAACAGTTAACATGAGCATCCAAACGGCTTCATATGAGGCTCTTTGTGTTAGAAGATGCATATCTCATATTGAATTGTTTGAAGTTGGTGAATTAGGGTTAATAGGACCAGATTTAGGTCACAAAAAGTGAAAGTGATACAAGAGAGGTTGAAGATGACACAAAGTCTCCAAAAGTCCTACATAAATGTTAGGAGAAGACCGTTAGAGTTTGAGGTGGATGATTGGTATATCATAAGGTTTCACCTATGAAGGGCGTTATGATGTTTGGTAAGAAGGGGAAACTTAGTCGCTGGAATATTGGACCTTGTAGAATATCCAATAGATTGGGCAATGTACCTTATAAATTAGAGCTACCACCAGAATTAGTAGTGATTAGTCCTGTATTCCACGTATCCATGTTGAAGAAGTACATGGGTGATCCTTCAATGATCGTACCAACTGAGAATGTTGGAACTAATGATCATTCATTGACCCTACCAACTGAGAATGTTAGGACTAAGGGTAGCGTATTATATGTAAAGATTCGAGTTCAAATTTTTGATCATCAAGTTTGCAAGTTGAGGACTAAGGAAGTTGCATCAGTCAAGATCATTTGGAGAAATCAGTTTGTTGAAGAAGCAACTTAGGAAGATCAGGAGGATATGAAGAAGATATATCCACATATCTTTGAATTTAGAGAATGCAGATCAAGGTACTAAATTCTCTTCTTAGCACTTTATAATACTATGTGTAAGCATGTTGTTACTTGCTTTTGTTGGTTGAGTTGTGATTTTTAGCGCTAATCACATACAAGATTATCAAGAGCACGTAATTGAATATAAACTAGGTCGTTGATCATGAAATATACTTTTTACGAAAATTCAAATGACTACCAAATAAACTAACATAAAATAAATTTTTTTCTATATCAAAAATCTACTTCATAACGAATGACACATTCTTGATAGTTTTGTACGTGATTAGAGTTGTCACACCAGCATAACAAACAAGTTTAATAAACCAAGAAAAATTAATCATGACATAATTTAAAAGGAGAAGACCGTTAGAGTTTGAGGTGGATGATTGGTATATCATAATGTTTCACCTATGAAGGGCGTTATGATGTTTGGTAAGAAGGGGAAACATAGTCCCTGGAATATTTGACCTTGTAGAATATCCATTAGATTGGGCAATGTACCTTATAAATTAGAGCTACAACCAGAATTAGCAGTGATTAGTCCCGTATTCCACGTATCCATGTTGAAGAAGTACATGGGTGATCCTTCAATGATCGTACCAACTGAGAATGTTGGGACTATTGATCATTCATTGATCCTACCAACTGAGAATGTTAGGACTAAGGGTAGCTTATCATATGTAAAGATTCGAGTTCAAATTTTTGATCATCAAGTTCGCAAGTTGAGGACTAACGAAGTTGCATCAATCAAGGTCATTTGGAGAAATCAGTTTGTTGAAGAAGCAACTTGGGAAGATCAGGAGGATATGAAGAAGATATATCCACATATCTTTGAATTTAGAGAATGCAGATCAAGGTACTAAATTCTCTTCTTAGCACTTTATAATACTATGTGTAAGCATGTTGTTACTTGCTTTTGTTGGTTGAGTGGCTGATTTTTAGCGCTAATCACATAAAGATTATCAAGAGCATGTAATTGAATATAAACTAGGTCGTTGATCATGAAATATACTTTTTACGAAAATTCAAATGACTACCAAATAAACTAACATAAAATAAATTACATGCTCTTGATAATCTTGTATGTGATTAGGGCTAAAAATCAGCCAAAGAAACAAATTTAATGATCAAGATAAATTTATTGTGGCCATAATTTATTTTTTAATAAAATAAAGGTGTGAGGGAACATACATATGAATTAACAAAGTCTTTTTAGTTTTTTAGGTTCAGTCAAATTAAAGAGAAAGAATATATATGAAATGATCGACCACAAAATATACATCACCTTAAAAGTTGATCTTTAGTCTCCAAATGGCCAAATGAAAATTTATTTTAACAAATTAGTTTCTCGAGGTATACATGCATAGAATTTCCTTAATAATAAATATAAAGGGAACATATAAAATGAGAAAGAAAAAGATAGGCATCATACCTGAATTTATTAATAAATATTATTCAAATTGATAGGGATTTTTTCCAAATAAGATGCATAAAGAGATATCTAATGAATATGTTTTATAAAGGATTAACAAAGTCACCCAAACTCATTTAGACATCATAAATATGAACTAGATAAATGAATATTTGTGGCTTCAATACTCTAACATAAATATAGGAGTGTTCAAAATAGATGTTTTTGCAGTGACGGATCAAGGAATTTAAGGTTATGGGTGCTCTAAAGTGAAAATATAAAAAATATCTGTTAACAATGAGATACAAACCTTGATACAACAACACTAAAAAAGTAATAAGTACCCATCCAGGAGCCATTGGGCCAACTAAATCATTTATTCATTAGTTGCTCTATGTTAATTTTATACAAATACCTATCAATTTCTACATAAATATATATATTTCGTAACAAACTTAATGGTTGCTCGAGCACCCCGCGGGCACGATCTGCCTCTGTGTTTTGATTAGGTTTCAACATGCTAACATGACAAATGCAACAAGAAGAGTAATAAACACTTATATATCATTAAATGACTAACTTATATCTTGATAATTTACTCAAAATATTGTCCCTTCCTTTCATCAATAGTGTTGTACTTAAGTTTTAGATTTGATCGCTAAAAAATGTATTAACTATAAATATCACACAATTATTAGCTACTTCAATTTTATCTCCATTAGACAATAATAATCAATGTGTTTTTGTTTATTGGGTGCCTGTTTGTTTTTTCTAATTTTTTTTTTCTAATTACTTTGAGTGTAGTTTAGTTTTCCTAAGTCCTAATTTTTTTTTTATTCTATGGTTGTCCCCTAATAAAATATTGTGTTGCTATTTCTCGACTGATGATATTTGCTTATACCTGTCACGACCCAAAACGAGCCGCGAGTGGCACCCACATTTATCCTATAATGTGAGAGAACCAACCAATCTAAACCCCAACATTTCAACCATAATAAATAGAATATAATGCAGAAGACTTAAAACTCATTAACGAAATCAATTAATAACTTCTAAAATTTATTAATTACTATTCCCAAAATCTGGAAGTCATCACCACAAGAACATCTATCCTCAAATTTCTAAGTCTAAGAGTATTTAAGAAACTAAAATAGGTAAAGAGATGGTCCGTGTCCGAACATCACGACATCAAGACGTGAAGGAAAGAATCCAGTCAGAGCTAGGAACAATAGCTCACCCTGAAATCTGATATGCTGAAGACTGGCTAGAGTTGCGGACGAGTCGAGGTCGATGGTACGTTTGCTGCACTCCACAAATAACAAAGAAGAAAATTACAAGTAGGGTTCAGTACAAGGCACAAATACTGAGTAGGTATCATCGGCCAACTTAAAATAGAAAGCAATATATATAGAATAATAACATAAAACCAACCAAATACTTAACAGGTGACAAAAACAAGTACCATAACCATTGGCCACAACACCAAGCATATCTATGAGGACTCAAGCCTCCCCACCATACTCATTTGGGAAACAGGTTCTTTAAATCTGAGTATATTAGCATAATTCAAGATTCATTCTCTCTTTACTATCCTGGTGTCGGAACGTGACACTCCGATCCCCTAAATATTCATTTAATCTTACTATCCTGGTGTCGCAACGTAATACTCCGATCCCCTACTATCCTGGTGTCGGAACGTGACACTCCGATCCCCTACTACTACGTGTCGGTTCGTGACACCCGATCCTCTACTATCCTGGTGTTGGAACGTGACACCCGATCCTCTACTACCCTAGTGTTGGAACGTGACACTCCGATCCCCTAATCTCATTCTTTCAGTTCATCAAGCCTTCTTTTATACCAAGGCATCATCATTAACAAAGAGGTTTTAAGGTTTAAGATTCAACAGCCTCATCATGCTAATTCATCACAATTACATAATCACATCATGCAAGCACACAATTAAGCATATAGAAGACTTTACAAAATTACCCAATACATATCAATCGCTATTTAGAGTTTACTACGGAATAGCATAAACCATAACCTACCTCCACCGAAGAATCATGAATCAAGAAATCTACTTCTCCAATGCTTTTTCCTTTCTCTTCGATCTCTCATCTCTCGTTCGTTCGTTCTCCCTTTCACTTTCTGTATATTTCTTCTTTTTCTTATTCCAACTCTTTTTCTTTTACCCTAATTACCATATAATTAAGTATGAAAGATGACAAAAGTAACTCACTATTTATTTCAAGGTTATCTCCTTTAACCCCCAAGTAATTGAATTATTAACATTAAACCACTAACTTTATTATCATAGGCAGGAATAGTCCAAAACACCCCTTAAAAACTTTTAACAGAAATCCGACCCAGTTTAGGGTTACGCCGCCTGTGACGGTCCGTCATGACTGCGACGGTCCGTCCTGCAGAGTCGTCACAGAGTTCAGAGACTCTATTACATTAAAGACTCTGTGACAGTCCGTCGTACCTACGAAGGTCCGTGCTGCTCTTCCGTCGCGAAGTTCAAAGTGTTGTTCTCAGTACCCAAATTTCCCGAGTCTAAGTGTTTTGGAACGAGACCCCCTCGACGGTCCGTCGTGCCCATGACGGTCCATCGTGGGATCCGTCGACCCAGACAGCTATTACGAGAAATAAACTCTACTGCTCAAAATGACTAAACATGTTGTTACAATAGATACCAGTTTACCCATCGTTCGTCCCCGAATGATCACAAGAAGACAAACAAGGACGAAAAGGAGTACCTGAATCTGTAAACCGGTCTGGGTATCTTTCTTGCATATCGTCTCCTTCTCCCAAGTGGACTCTTCAACTGGTCAATTCTTCCATTGAACTTTGATGAATGCAATCTCCCTTGATCTCAACTTGCGGACTTATCTATCTAAAATGGCAACAGGCTCCTCCTCATAAGACAAATTCTCAATAAGTAGAACTGAATCCCAACGAATGATGTAGTTTCCATCACCATGGTATCATTTCAACATAGACACATGAAATACCGGGTGCACTCCTGACAGTCCTCGGGGTAAGGCTAATTCATAAGCTACCTCCCCTACGCGCTTCAGAACTTCTAATGGACCAATGTACCTCGGACTAAGCTTACCTCGCTTACCGAACCGCATCACCCCTTTCATGGGTGAAACCTTCAGCAAGACTTGTTCACCCTCCATAAAATCCAAGTTTTTAACCTTTCGATCTGCATATTCCTTCTGTCTACTTTGAGCCGCTAAAAGCTTTTCTTGAATGCATTTCACCTTATCTAACGATTCCCTCAGAAGGTCAGTACCCCAAGGTCTAACTTCAAATGCATCAAACCACCCAATGGGAGACGTACATCTTCTCCCATACAGTGCCTCAAATGGGGCCATATCAATACTTGAGTGATAGCTATTGTTCTATGAGAACTCTGCTAAGGGTAAGAAGTTATCCCAATGACCACCAAACTCTATCACACATGCACGAAGCATATCCTCCAAAACCTGAATCGTTCGCTCAGACTGACCATCGGTCTGAGAATGAAATGCAGTACTAAGATCCAACCTAGTACCTAATTCAGCATGCAATGTTTTCCAAAACATCGAAGTAAACTGCGTACCTCGATCTGATATGATGGAAAGTGAAACTCCGTGCAATCGGACAATTTCTGAGATATAAAGCTTAGCTAACTTCTCTCCATTGTAAGTCACCTTAACCAGAATGAAGTGAGCAGACATAGTTAATCTGTCAACAATCACCCAAATAGAGTCATACTTACCCATTGTCTTTGGAAGACCAACCACGAAGTCCATTGCAATTCTCTCCCACTTCCATTCAGGAATGGGCATTCTCTGAAGTGTCCCTCCAGGCCTCTGGTGTTCATACTTTACCTGCTGACAATTCGGGCATTGAGCAATAAAATAAAAAATGTCATGCTTCATCCTACTTCACCAAAAATGTTGTTTAAGTCAAGATACATCTTGGTTGCTCCAGGATGTATAGAATACCTTGAACTATGAGCCTCTGTAAGAATAGTGTTAATCAAATCATCGACACGGGGTACACATACCCTTCCCTTAATCCTCAAAACACCTTCCTCATCGATTTTTGCTTCTTTAGCCTCTCCTCGCAATACCTTATCTCGAATCCGGATCAGTTTCTCATCAGTGAACTGCTTTCCCTTAATCTTGTAAAGAAAGGAAGATCTTGCCTCCACACAGGCCAAAAATCCTCCCTTCTCTAGTACTTCCAGCCTCATAAAGTCATTAGCCAGAGTCTGAACCTCTCTAGCCAATGGGCGTCTACAAACCTGCAATTGAGCTAGACTTCCCATGCTTCCTGCCTTTCTACTTAAAGCATCTGCCACAACATTAGATTTTCCCGGATGATATAAGATAGTGATATCATAGTCCTTCAGTAGTTCCATCCACCTCCTTTGTCTCAAATTCAAATCTTTCTGAGTAAAGACATACTGTAAACTGCAATGATCTGTATAGACTTCACACTTAACCCCATATAAATAATGTCTCCATTGCATTAATGCAAACACTACTGCAGCCAACTCCAAATCATGGGTCGGATAATTTCCTTTATGCACCTTTAATTGCCTCGAAGCATAAGCAGTTACATTCTTCTCTTGCATTAGCACTGCACCCAAACCAGAATAGGATGCATCACAATAAACAATGAAATTCTTAACTTCCACTGACAGGGTAAGAATTTGTGCAGTAGTCAACAAGGTCTTGAGTTTCTGAAAGCTTTCTTCACACTCGTCTAACCATAAAAATGGAACACTCTGCTTAGTTAAGTTTGTCAATTGGGAAGCAACAGAAGAAAATCCCTTGACAAATCGACGGTAGTAGCTAGCTAAACCAACAAAGCTCCTTACCTCCGTAACATTAGTAGGTCTTACCCAACTCTTCACTGCTTCGATCTTAGAAGGATCCACCATCACTCCATCCTTAGAAACCACATGCCCCAAGAAGGACACTGAATCTAGCCAAAACTCACACTTGGAGAATTTGGCATAAAGCTTTTTCTCCCTCAACATTTCCAATACAATTCTCAAGTGCTCCTCATGTTCTTTCGTGCTCTTTGAGTATACCAGTATATCATCGATGAATACAATGACAAAGAGATCCAGATATAGGTTAAAAATCCCGTTCATTAAGCTCATGAATGCAGCAGGGGTATTCGTAAGTCCAAAAGACATTACTAAGATATTAGAAACAAATTGTTTTATTTTGAGTTGGGCCAAAATTTTATTTTCATTTTAGGATAATTAATAAAATGGACTGTACGACCAAAAACTTTCTTTCAAGAAAAAGGTTAGTGTAGCAAGTATCAGAATATGGTAAAGGAATGTAAATCATGTAATGTTTTCAAAACAATTAAAATATGGAGTTGTCAAGATTTTCATGAGTTCCTCATATTGTAAATACCTTCATCCCCCTTTCACAACTACTTACATTCGGCTTCTGTAGTCAATCAAATTTCTATCTATTGTTGATAATGATAGCATGGGATATCTATTAATCTCCAAAGATGAAGCAATCCTAAAGAGTTTTTTTGCTCCTCCAAAAATTTGAGAACAATACGAATCTAATTTTTGATTCTCTCAATGAATTTTCATGCACAATGACGACCAAAGATGATTTATGTCGCCAAAACCATTAAACTTTTATAGTAGAGGAACCTGGCAAACATTGAAATCCGTCTAATGATCAAGTACTTATGTCATAGACTTAGAGGTAGAAATCCCTTCCTTTGGTTTGAATCGCCTTGCATGAAGAACGCGTGAACAAGTAAAAATACATGAAGATTATAGATCGATGTCAGGTGTCCTACTTATCAATTATACCTTCGACTTTTTTTGTATCTACGAAAAAAATTACGCGCATCAAATTAGGAATGCATAATATTATCATCTCGAGAAAAATGGTCCACATTCCCTTTCATCATTAGCTAAAGGAAATATAGAGAATTCTTACCTTACCTACACTTCCATCTTCAATATTTACATATCTTACTTTGTATTGGCAAGACAATTTAAGTAAAAAATTGTATAGCAAGTGAAGTGGAGTGAGTCTTTAATGGAGATGAAGTAAATTTTGAATTTTTGACCTTTTTTATGTGCATTATTCCCCTTTTATCCAATTTTAGTCTGGACATCTGTTGCATCTAATCCATACACAATTTTGCGATAAATTAGGAACTCTTAGTCATTTCTCTCACAATAATGACTCCAAGTTCAAGCGCAATAGAATTTTGAAGAGTTTCATTCGGGTAATAAATAATGAATTTTGTGAAAATCAATAAGAGATCATTAAAGAAATTGACAATTTTCATGTTCAAAAAAAAGTTAGGGTTTTGTCGTGATTTTCTTTCCTTATTGAAGTTTATTTTTTTCCCTTACATAAAAGTCAAAATATAACCAAAATGCTTAATTTTTTAAAAAGAAAATTTAATTTCTTCCATATTTGGTTTATTCTTTTCTTCGAGGAAAAGTTTAGAGATCTATAAAATGAAGATCCCTTTGTTATAGCATAACACAATAGGATCCACGATGTAGTCATTTGGAGAGTCTTGTTTATGGGGAGATTTTACTCTCTATAGTTAACGTCTTTTTGTTAGGGGAAAATGCATAAGTACCCCCTCAACCTATTCTTGAAATCTCAGAGACACACTTATACTACACTTAGGTCCTATTGCTCCCCTGAACTTATTTTATGAATAATTTCTACTACTTTTCATCCTACGTGGCATAAGTTTGAAAAAAAAATGTTAGCACATGCTGGGCCCACTAGATAGTGCCACGTAAGCCAAAAGGGATGGAAAATTATTTATAAAATAAGCCCAAGAGGGTAATAGGACCTTAGTACAGTATAAGTGTGTCTCTGAAATTTTGGGCATAGGTTGAGGGGTACTTGTGCATTATACCTTTTATTTGTTGTAATTATGTAGGTCAATTGGACTTATCATATAATAATATAATGTCTTTTAGTATAGTTTCATGTGTCGGCTACTTTATCAACATATGATCTACAATTGTAAGATTCTGCATGACGCCTAATTACCTTCATAACCCAATAAAACACCTTGTGCTAACTTGTTTTGAATAATCTGTAAATCCATACGCTTCTTAATTTGTGTTGTGTAACATGGACCTTTTTTAAAAAAAATATAAATATTAGCACTAATAATGAATATATAATCCATGTTTTATGATCCTTACACTGTATATTTGACCTCACAATGTGTTTTAAAGGAAAAAATGACTTTTTGTATTAAACATGTTAGCTTCTTCCTTTTTTCCGATTTTATGTAGCACCATTTTATTATCAATCTGTTAAATATGTCTATATTTGAAAATAATCCAGCTATACATTATTTATTTTACTGCTAGTGAGAACTTTTATAGCCACACAAATATTACAACGTACTTAAGACCACAAGTTTTATAATTTATTTGTTTCATGTGTAGTCAAAGTAATCATGTATTTAAAGATAAAATGATATGAAGTTTAAAGTTCATCACGTTTCAATTAAGAAGATATTGTTTTTTCATCATAGATTAAAGAGGTAAGACTGTCACATGAAACAAAAGAAATGGAGTATTCCTTTTAAATGTCAAATTTAGTTTATAGTTAAAATATGGATAATGCAGAAGTACCCCCTCAACCTATGCCCAAAATCTCAGAGACACCCATATACTGTAGTAAGGTTCTATTATCCTCTGAACTTATTTTATAAATAATTTTCTACCCCTCTTCGACCTACGTGGCACTATCTTAGTGTGTGTTGACATTTTGTTCAAACAAGTTCCAAGTAGGACGTAAAGGAGTAAAAAATTATTTATCAAATAAATTTAGGGGGTAATAGGACCTTAGTATAGTATAAGTGTGTCTCTAAGATTTTAGGCATCAGTTGAGGGGGTACTTATGCATTTTTATATTAAAATACAAATATAAATATTAGAAACCAAAACATATAGATTAGTAATATATTTACCTTTCTTGGGAAGTCGAGAGTCTAAAAGATAACAATGCCTGCGAGATCTCATCACATCAAGGATTTTTATGAAATCTTGGTTAATATTCTCCATTTTTTCAGTAGAATTTATCATCCCTTTTCTCTTCATGAAACATTATTCTTTCTTTAGCGTCTTGTTTTATAAATTCAGAAACATTTTCCTGCATAAACCACAGTATAAATAAAGATTTCAATAATTATATTACTTTTTTACTGTCAACTTGTAATTGAAAGATCTGAATATATAATTTAATCCTCACATTGCTATTAACGAAAATTATAAACACTTGATAGAAATGAATAATAAAATATGCATTTGAAGAGAGATTATAAATAATCTTAGAGATTCTTTGAGAAATAATGATCGTCACATATTGCTAGTTATTGAATCTTAGTAGTTATGTTGGTTGACTAGATGAACATTCAATTTATCGGTGAGGATTTGACTCCTACTTTGTAATTACCTCCTCCCTTTATCTTTCTCTATACCGAATTTTATTTTGTCACAACCGGGGAGCACCCCCTAGAAGTAACATGGCGTACTTGACCTCACAAAGGTCTTGTACCAACCCATAGACTTCATTCATCACATTGTCATAGGAAATCTAGCGGAAAATTTAAAACTTTAACAACGCATGATATGCTAGAATCATCACTTCATATAAACATAAAATAGCCATAATACATAGTTAGACTCTAAGTCTCTTTAGTCATCTTAGATTCAACTTGAATAGGGTAGAATAGGGACACGACCCTTAACAACATAAATAATAAATAAGCTATTACATAAACTTTGAATAATAACTTGACATAGGAAATCATTGAAGCATAAGTCCCTTTCTTGAGCTTGGAAACATGTATCAAGCCTTTCACTTTAAGAGACATCCTCTAGTCATCCATCACCTACACTTAGTGTAAAAAGATGAAGAAGAATAATAATAGTACAAGAATGCACTAAGTATGACAACAATGCAAAAACATGCCATGTAAAGAGGACATTTTGTTAGAAATCATGCAACATGCTTTTTTGAAATAATCTTCATAAATATTGGAACAATTACACAATATAGTTCATATACTTCATATAGGTATAGACACCATCACTGCAAACACACCAAATCCACATATATTGCATTTAAGCATATCAATCATACTTATAACATTATCTTCTTTTACCTTAATTCATTAACTCCCAAAGTAACCCTCTAGTAACACTTGGTGCAATGCATGAATAGTGTTTAAATCCACTGTCCACACTCAAGCACCACCTTAGGGGATCTCCAACCCCACCCTCTGTTTTACTGAGTTCTTTTTCAGACAATCAACTCAAACTCAATCCTCTATTTTACTTTTTCTCTCTCCTTAATGTTATATTATTATTTATATTTCATTCTTATTTTTTTATTTCATAATATCAATAATTTTTTTAATGAAAATAATCACTCTCTAATCTTTATGTAATTATTTTTTTATTTTTTTCAAAATTTTCTTTTAATGCAAAATTATATTTTATTGTAACTAACATGAATTGCGATAAATATTATTTATAATACATATTAATCAACGATTCAAATAAAAGGGGAATCCCTAATGAAATATAATTGCATCATAAATTTTATATTACTATAAAATTTATTTTAAATCTTACATAAATACTCAACTTTCAAGATTATTACGTTACTCTTATGAGTGTTGTATTAATATATTACATAGTTTAAAATGAGCATTTTTGTGTGTAACTAAAACTTGTACAAATTAATAATTTCATCTTGTAATCAATTATTTTGTGTACTAATTTACTTTCCATATTCCATTTTGAACTATTGAATCAAATATTTTCATACTATTTAAAAAAGTATAATTTTATAATTTATCACTATAACATAAAAAGTATATTGTTTGAATTATCATGTTAATTTCGTGCATATTTCATAATGAAATATAATTATTATCTAAATAAATATTTTAAACGAAAAAAAAATTAAAAAGACAATAATATGTTTTAGATGTTATGTTACTTAAAAAAAAGACAAATATTAGAGGTTTAATTAATAATATTCTATAATATAATTAATAATAAAATAACTTTAAGTCACATATTTAAAGTGACATTTTTTTAAAAAAAATAGAATAAAAATGATTAATTCGGCGGAAGTATTATTAATTTGGCAGAAGTAGTAGATTGTTAAATGTCATATTATATTAGAAAATAATTACAAATGAGAAATCTTAAATTGGTAATATAATAGAAATAATATTATAATAATCAAAAGGTAAAATAGAAAGGTAAAAAGTAGTTCTCAAAACACCTCTCTATAATTAAACAATAGAGACTTAAATAGAGAGTGATTGGAGAACTTATTATCTATTTTACTAATGCCCAAGTACCCCCTCAACCTATGCCCGAAATCTCAGAGACACACTTATACTATACTAAGGTCCTATTACCCCCCTAAACTTATTTTATTAATAATTTTTTACCCCTTTTTAGCTTACGTGGCACTATGTTGTGGCCCAACGATGGTTGACTTTTTTTCCAAACTAGTGCCACGTAGGCTAAAAAGGGGTAAAAAATTACATATAAAATAAGTTCAGGGGGGTAATAGGACCTTAGTATAGTATAAGTGTGTCTCTGGGATTTCGGGCATAAGTTGAGGGGGTACTTGGGTATTTTCCCCTTCAAATATAAAGAATGGAGAGTAAATTAGAGATGGGTTGGAGATGCTCTTATGGTCACCAAGGTGAACATTCATACAACCTTCATTAATTTCAAACATAGATATTCATGGAAACATAGCATATCATGAGACACTAATTTCACATATGACCCAGCATACTTCATATACCACATAGGAGACACATTTCAAGATAAAATACAAGTCAACACTACAAATAACATGATAATAGGCAATAGTCAACAAATACATGCTTGGACTTTATTTCATTAAAACATCATAAGACCTTACTCATAAAGACCACAAGCCTTATCATTTACTAAATACGTCAACATGACAACTATAGTCAACTACATGCATAAGTAGGACTTTGATCATATGACAAGTAAGACCAACATCATACATGTAACGTAAGACAAACATTATGCATCTAAAGTAAAACCTCATCATATAGAGACAATAGGCCTCATACTCATACAAGTAGGTCATTACCATAATGTCATGCATAGAAGGCGTATACATATACATATAGATATGGCACACCTTCCTAGAACTCCCTTTAAGAGCTACTTGTGCAATGCATAGGTAAGTCTCATACCTTCACCTACACTAAGCAATTTCCCTTAGCTTATCTTACATAAGGTTCATTACTTTAATTCTATTGTCCATTTAACTTTAGGGAAACCCTAGCCTTAAACGACAATAAGACTCTGTGAACTAAACATGAAATCTGGTGTCATGGCACCCCACATAAAAATGAGATGATCTAATTGCCAAGGTAGAAAATAAACATCATGCTAGCATATTAAATGGATCCACTTGCTAGGTCCTATGTGGGCAACATTGTTAAGGAACTAGTATATATCACTTGACCCTCTACATGCCCATTAGCGTTGGAGTCCTCATCTCATGAGAAATTATAGGGTGAATATCCCTCCAAGGGGAGTCAACACCTATCATTGTCAAGTTGACTCGGTGATAAGCTAAGTTCATTGTCTGAAAAGCCTTTATTAATATTACTTTCATAAAATTAGGCTTTAGGAGATTAACCCCTCATATGCATAGCTCAAAGGTTATAGATGACAACTGTCCTTTTATCGACCTAACTCATGTGAGAAAACCGTTCGCATGGACATAGCATATTCAAGCACAATCTAGTTAAGAGTAAAATTAGAACACCATTCCAAGGACCCTACTTTACTAGATTATTATACATTCTTCATGTATGCATTCATTTTTGTGTGTATGTGTTCATATATGAGGAAACCTTTCACATACAACATTTATACACTACATATATACATACTTCATCAGATCACATACTTGAAATCATAACATATACTTTAATTTCATGTTCAAATGTTAATAATGCATTCATATTCATGAACATAGAGTAGTCACCTTAGGAACTATTTTATCAAGGTACACATGTGCAATGTTTAGGAAAAGTCTCATACTCTTATCCATACTGGTACACCTATCAAGTCATCCTAGTTAAGATACAGTTTCACACTTTCATGAACATACACTTTACATGCATATTAATAGACAATAATGCATATGAGAATTATCCTTTCATCATACACTATGAATCTATCCTACTCATACACATGCATGAAGTGTGAGTGTGTGTACATTGGTCAACATGATCACATAATGACTATCAACATAATTTTGAGGTATCCACCCTCTAAAAATCACAATACACATTCATGCATAGACCACACATCACATCATAGCATATGAGACAAGACATATTCGTCATTTGAATATAAGACTCCTAACCATGCTTTAGATAACACATTCATGTAGGGGTACATAGGTAGGGGGTCATCCATTAATATAATTTCATCAACGATACACACATAGACCATTCTGATCCCTAACACTTTCATTGAAACGTATTAGACATTATCAACACCTAAAACATGATACTATCTTTGGAAACTAGACATATAACTTCACATTGTGTGATCATCAGAACCACACACTCACAATACATCAATTTGTCTTCAAGGACATGATCATAACATATATAGAATGAAAATGAAGTAACACCTCTACCATAAGTGGACCATACCACTAAATGTCATTCAAGGCCAATTCAACTACAAATTTTATGCAAAGTAGAGGAAATAAGGCAATCTTATAAATTCTGCAAGATCTGATCATCATTGATCAATTACCAATAATTCACCATGAATTCATATAGAAAACAGTACCAATATAAATAATAAAGTAATCGAACCACAATTCAATCAGCCTTACATTAAGATCATAATGCCCTCATTATAGGATAAATTGAGAAAATATGAGGATGATGGGTTCTTCATGAAATTTGATTGGAAGTCATCACTAAAGAATTAGTCAATCATCAGTTCATCATTAGGATGCTTTTGAAATCAATTTGACAATGAACCTATGGCTATATTGAAAGATAAGGATTTGGATCATAGAATCTTCTTTGAAAACCTTTGAAAAAACTCCTTAGGTGAATGGGTAACTAAGGATGAAGGATTAATTTAGCTCATTACATAGCATGACGATGATAACTTGATGAAGAAACCTTGAAAATCCAACCTCTAAGATGTTCTTCAATTTCATCTCCAATGGAGGTTTCTACAGAGACTTTGTTTTAATAGGGAATGGTGAAATTTGATGAATAAATTTTCGGAATGGGGCTTTGATGTTATTAACTAAAGTAATATACACAAAAATAGATAAAATAACTGCTTAGGGTCTATTTTGTACATTTATTGAATTTCTCATTTACCCATTAATGGACAGCATACTATTAGACATTACAGAGTAATGATGCAGCGGAAATATAGAGTCATTTTCATACCTAGAGCCATTGTTAGCGATATAGTCGGATTCTACAATTCATCTTTTCTTCAAAGATCTTCTAAGCACTCAAAACCTCACTCTTAGATAGTATGGAGGTTTTAGAAGTACTGTGCTTAGGGACCTTTGAACCAAATGACATATTTATAACCGTGCTTCTATCAAGAACGGTTAAGAGGTTATGGGAAGTTATCAACCACTAGAGTAGTAAGATAGTGGATTCATGTAGTGGGATAATGGGTAATTTACCACTTTTCCATTAGTGGGATAATGGATAGTTAACTACCTTCCCATTAATGGGATAATGCGTAGTTAACTACCTTCCCATTAGTGGGACAATGGGTCCATGAAGTGGGATAGTGTACCCATTTTATACGGACAATATCAGCATTAACAAAACCGCTAACATTCTCCCACTTGGTCCGTATATTCTAATCCCATTAATGAAATATAGTACACAAGTCATGGCGATAGTTTCTCTGGCTATGAGTAGTATCTTCCATATATCATAATACACTATATCTCTAAACTTTAACCCATCTAATTAAATGAATGAGCTCAATATTCAAGGTCCATACTTTAGTGATATTTCTGGGAAAAAAAACTGAATGTGCATCAAGTTAACGAGAATTATAATATAAAATAAAGTTTGGTAAACATTAATAGTTACAACAAAAATTTACAGAGTAGGATTCAGTCCCATTGGGACTACATGATCTGTAAATTTTTGTGGTGGCATGACTTTAGTTATAGGATTATCTAACATTAGTTAAGTGCTAACGTATTCAATGACCACTTTCTTATTTAACACGTTCTGTTATGGCTAGATGATGTTTATATGCTTGCTTCGACTACCACTTTATTATTCTTAGCGATAAAGACAACAACTGAATTGTCACAATATAACCTTAATGGCTTAGATAAAGAGTCGACAATTATAAGTCCAGAAATAAAACGCTTTAACCATAAACCATGTGAGGTAACCTCGAAATAAGAAACGAACTCAGCCTCCATAGTTGAATTAGTAACTAGAGTCTGTTTGTCACTTCTCACAGATATAGCTCCACCGGCTAACATAAATATGCAACCTCAAAATGATTTCCGTGAATCAATACAGCCAGCAAAGTCTGAATAAGATTAGCCAATGACTTCCAAGTAAACTGATTGTCTATACATAAGCATCTAATATTTTGTTCCTTGAAGATATCTTAAGAATTTCATTGAAGCTCTCCAGTGGTCAAGACCTGGATACTCTAATATCTTCCTAGAATTCCAACAACAAATGATATGTCTGGTCTTGTACGACCCTGAGCATAGATTAATCTTCCGAAAATAGAAGCGTAAGGAATGTCCTTCATTTGTTCCTTATCAAGATCGTTCTTCGAGCACTGATTCAAGTTGAACTTGTAACCCTTCATGATAGGAGATACACTTGGTGAACAATCTTTCATTTGAAACCTCTCTAAAATTTTATTGATATAGTATTCTTTAGATAAACCTAAGGTACCTTGATGTCTATCTCAATGAATCTTAATACCAATAACATAGGATGCATCAACTATATCTTTCATATCAAAACTTTTGGAGAAATTGTTTCACTTCATGTATCATTCCCTTATCATTAAATGCAAGTAAGATATCATCCACGTATAGAACTAAGAAACATATTTTACTCTCATTGATCTTATGATATATACATTGATCCCTAATGTTCTCAACAAAGTCGAATGAAGAGATAAAATTATGAAATTTAAAATACCATTGACGGGAAGCTTGTTTTAGTTCATATGCGGATTTATTTAACCTGCATTAGAAGTGCTCACGATTACTAGAGGTGAATCATTCGGGCTGTTTCATATAAAACTTTTCCTCTAGATCATCACTGATAAATGCGGTTTTCACATCCATTTATTGCAATTCTAAGTGAAAGTGTGCTACTAATGTCAATATTATGCGCAAGGAAATCTTTTTAGACAAAGGAAAAAATGTCTCTGTGTAATCAATTCTTTCCTTTTGAGTGAATCCTTTAGTAACGAATCTTGATTTTTATCTTTATATGTTTCCTAATGAGTCCTCTTTAGTCTTTAAAACTCATTTATATCCAATGGTTTTAACACCACTAGGCAAAACGACAGGATCCCAAACCCGATTAGTTTTCGTAGAATTAATCTCTTCTTTCATGTCATTGTACCACAATTTAGACTCTTTAGAATTCATGGCTTGTGAAAAAGATTGAGGATCATTTTCAACTCCAATGTCATATTCTGGCAACTATACAACAAAGTCACTAGGAATTGTTGATTTTCTTTCTCTAGTAAGATCTTCTCAATGTTCCACCAACATTTTTATGGAATATTTTGTTCAACTGGTTGTTCAATAATTTCAGGAATTACTTGAACAACTTGATCTATATCCATGTATTTATCATCTTGTGGAATCATTGATTGGTTGCTCAACACCCAATAAAACTTATGGGGTATTATGTACAACAATAAATTTTTGACTTAAAGTGGAAGGTTGATCTCTTATAGAAATTGTATTCTGAATTTGATCACTCCTAGTAATTAAGACATTTTAAAGAAATTTTGAATTTCTTGATTTCACAATCCTTGTACTGTTAGATGGACAGTAGAATCTGTATCCTTTAGACCTTTAGGCATATCCAATGAAATATCCACTAATGGTCCTAGGATTTCTGTCTAGTTTCTTTTCTTGTAGATTGTAAATTCTAACTTCAGACGGGCATCCTCATACATGTATATGTGTCAAACTAGGTTTCCAACCTTTGAACAACTCAAAAGGCGTCTTTGGAACAACCTTGGTTGGAACTTGGTTTAATATATACGCTGTTGTCTTAATAAATTCAATCCAAAAGGATTTAGGTAGCTTAGAGCTACTTAACATACTTTGTACCATGCCCAATAATGTTCAGTTTCTTCTTTCTGCTACACCATTCTGATCTGGAGAACTAGGCATAGTACATTGGGTAAAAATCCCATTTTGTTGAACAAACTTCGCAAACATACCTTCTGCTGGTCCATCTTCAATATATTTACCATAATATTCACCGCCTCTATTAGTTCTCACAATCTTTTAGTTCTGGTATATCACAAGTATCAGAGAATTTTGCATGTTGCATAACTGCTCCCTCTCTCTCTCTCTCTCTCTCTATCTATATATATATATATACACACACACACTTAAATAAATCTGAGGCAAGTAATATAAAGTTGAATCTACTGACATAAAAATTGCATGTGAGATAATTTTTTTATTCAATTAGATTCATATTTATGATAAAATTATCAAGTAGAAGCATAATATTCTATCTTTATGACTAAACTATTAAACTCTCATTCATAATTCTTGTGGGTAATTCTAAAAAGTATTTAATGCATCTTAATGAACGCTCGAAAGATTCCCTCGAAAGATCGGTACCCCAAGGTATCACCTAAAATGCATCAAACCAACCAATGAGAGACATACATCTTCTCCCATATAATGAAAGGGTACATACCAATACTTGAGTAATAGTTATTGTTGTATAAACAATCTGCCAAGAGTAAGAAATGATTACAGTAAATGCTAAAATCTATCACGTACGCGCGAAATATATCCTATAGCACTTGAGGGTGAAATGCAGTTGTCAGATCAATATGGTATCTAATTGAGTCTTCAAGGTTCTAAAAAATATAGAATTTAATTTTGTACCACTATCTGATATGATGGAGAATGGAACTCCATGAAATCGAACTAACTCATAACTATAGAGTTTTGGCTAACTTCTCTCGATATAAGTCAGCTTGACTGGAATGAAGTATTAGATTAAGTTAATCCGTCAACAAGTACCCAAATAGAATCAAACTTACCAAATGTCTTTAGCAGACCAACCCCTAAATACATTTCAATTCTTTCCCACTACGATTCAGGAATGAACATTCTCTAAAGTGTACCACTAGGAGTCCAATGATCGTACTTTACGTGGTGAGGAATTAGGCATTCGACAAAAAAATCAACAATGTAAACTTCATTCTACTCCACCAATAATGTTGTTCCGAATCACAATACATCTTGGTTAGATCAGGATGTATAGAATTACTAGAACTATGAGCCTCGTATGAGTTAAATAATCAACACGAGGCACACATACCCTCTCCTTAAATTTCGAGATGTCTTTCTTATTAATCAAAACCTCCTTAGCCTCTCCTTGCAATACCATGTCTCGAATTCAACTTTGCTTCTTACTATCAAACTACTTTCTTTTAATCATGTCAAGAAAATGTCTTTCCTCCACACAAGCAAAGAATCCTCATTTCAAAATTACTTCCTCTCTCATAAAGTTATTAAGCAGAGTTTGAACCTCTCAAGCTTATGGGCATGTAGAAACCTGTAAGTGGGCTAAATTTCCCATGGTTCGTGCTTTTCTACAAAGAGCATCAACCACAATATTAGCTTTTCTTGGGTGATACAAAATAGTAATATCACAATTTTTGAGTAACTCCATTCGCCTACTTTTCCTCAAATTCAATTCATTCTGAGTGAACATGTATTGTAAATTAGGATGATATGTATACACTTCACACTTGACCCAAGGTAGATAATGCTATCATTGCTTCAATGCAAATACAGCTATAGCGATCTTATAATCATGGATCAGATAGTTACGTTCGTGTACTTTTATTTGTCTTGAAGTATAGTCAATTACGTTTCTATCCTACATTAGCAGTGCACCTAAACAAAATAAGATGCATCACAATAAACAATGAAGTTCATACCGTCCACATGCAAGGCAAGAATTGATGCAGTAGTCAACAAGATCTTGAGTTTCGGGAAGCTCTTTTCATACTCATCTTACCATACAAAGGGAACATTCTTTTTGGTCAATTTGGTCAATTGGGAAGTAATGGAAGAAAATTACTTAACGAACCGACTGTAGTATCTAGGTAAACTAAAAATGTTCCTTAACTCTGAAACATTAGTAGGCCTTACCATAAGTTGTCATTGTTTCGATTTTAGTGGGTTTCACCATTACTACATACTTAGAAACCACGTGTACCGAGAAGGACACTGAATCGAGCCAACACTCACACTTGGAGCATTTGGCAAAAAACCTTTTCTCCCATAACAACCCTAGTACAATTATCAAATGCTCTTCATGTTTTTTCATGGTATTTTAGTAGATCAATATATCATCAATAAATACAATAACCAAGAGATCTAGCTATGGCTTAAAAATTCAAGTCATCAGGCTCATCAAAGCAGTAGGGGAATTCGTAAGCCTTAGAGACATTACTAAGAACTCATAATGTTCATACCATGTTCGAAAAATAATGTTGGCACATTCGTTGCTCATACTTTAAGTTTACGATAATCTTACCTCAAATAAATTTTTGAGAACACACAAGCACCCTATTACTAATTAAACAAGTGATTAATGTGAGGAATGGAGTAGTTGTTCTTTATAGTCACCTTATTCAACTGGCCTTAGTCTATGCACATTTTAAAACTACCATACTTCTTCTTCACAAATAAAAGAGGAGCACCCAACGTGAGGCACTCGATATAATAAAACCTTTACCCAACAAATCTTAAAGTTGGGCCTTAAACTCTCTCAATTTAGGTGAGGACATTCTATAAGGGTAATGGAAATGGGGTGTGTCCTTTTCTCTGACTTTAGATCACTACAAAAATCAATATCCCCTAAAATTTCCATACCAGGCAGGTCTGCAAGAAAAACATCCACAAACTCACGAACTATCAAAATATATACGATCAAAGGAACTTTGGAAGTATCATCCCTGAGATGTGCCGAGAAAGTTGTACAACCCTTACTCACTAACCTCTTAGAACAAAGTAAAACCATTACCTTCGCTACCACTTACTCCAGAATGACGACCTCTACCATTGGCACCCTTACCTCTAACTAATGGAGATCTGTAACTCTGATCATACCGAGCTTGACTCTGTGGTATTTCCTAATATTCTTAGCCTCACCACATAAATAAAAATTTCTTGAGTCGAGAGTAGGTCTCTGTGGAGATGAAGAAGACTAAAGATAACCCCCAAACTCAGAAAAGGAAAACTAGTTAGTGACGGAACCTCAGCTAGAACCTGTAATTAAGATTGAAAAAGACGAGGTGGATAACCTCCAGAACTCTGCCTTTAAGGTAAGAACTACTAAGTCACCTCTTTTATGGAACTTCTTAAATATTGACACCTTGGTGAAGTCATCTGGCTTCACCTTCTCTAGCTCTATCACAAAATCAACCACTTCTTGAAAAGATTTTGCAGAAGAAACTACCTATAAGCCTGGATACATTAGACCCTTTAAAAAGCGGAGAATCTATTCTTGGGAACTAAAGAAGAGCTGAGTGTCATATCTGAATAATACACGAAATTTGTCCTAATAGGCTGCAGCCGACATCTTTCCTTGATCCATGTTCAGGAACTTATCTCATCTCATGTCACTCAAAGTCCAAGTATATACTTCTCCTTGAAGAAGCTAGAAAATGTTTTCTAAGTCATAGGTGGTGCCTTTTATGGTCAACACAAAACATGAATTTACCAAAACATTTTGGAATCCCCTTGAAATTCGTAGCTCACAAATTCAACACTGAATTGCTCCACTATGTCCATTTTATGAATCAGCTTGTAACAATCCACAAGAAAGTCATAAGCATCTTCAGATTCAGTACCCTTGAAGACAGGGGGTTTCAGCTTTAAGAAATTAATAAAGAGATCATGTTGGTCAACAGTCATATAGGCCCTGTAGTCAATCGAGGAAACATGCATGTTTCCAATGACGCATCCTTGTTGGGAGACACAATAATTGTATATTGTACTCCTTGAACTTGAGTTACTGGTGCACAAAAATTCTTGAATGGATGGACTCGACTAGATAACCCTCTTAGATAAGTGAGAACCTGGTTGATCATGTCTGGAGTACACTGGGGTGGTGCTTCTTTCGCTTGAATTTGCTCATCCTCCCTCTCATTATCCTCTCTCGCTATCTCGTCAGTCGGTGGAGGGATCACAGCTATATCTCTAATTGGACCAGTTTCTTATCCTCTTCCTCAAGTGGACCTTCTCCCGCGACCTCTACCACGACCTCTCACCATTGCTCCCTCTTGGGGTGCATCCCAATAGTTGGCTCAGAAACACCTTGTTGGTGTTGGTTTTGCCACAATTATCGCTCTACTTCTAGCCATCTATGAAAAAAAGTGTAGAAGGTTAGATTCCAACTTATATCATCTAGTTACCAATTGGATTCAGGTAATTGTACGAAACAAAAAATGAAATGAGTTTTCCAAAAGTCTTATAGCTTCTCGAAGAAAAGTAAAAGTGTCCTCGTATAGTTCACAAGACTCTACAAGACTTTTCCTTGTATGATGAGATCACAGAACCTAAAGCTCTAATACCAAGTTTGTCAAAATCCAAAAAATGATTCATGAGTGACACCCACACTTAATCTCCTAGGTTGGCGAACCAACGATTTCAACCTCAACATATATCAATTGTTCAACTTACAGAAAACAACCATAATGTGGAAGATCAAAACTTATTAAAGTAAAAATAAGAAAAACCTCTATAGTCTATTACATATTATCCGAAAAGCTAATATTCATTATATCAAGGACTGGCATCTATTCTCTATTCTCCAAGTCTAAAGTAATAATGAAATCAAATTAAATAAGTAGAATAGTCTATGCCTGAAATAAGGACATCATTCCATGATCGTGTGAATCAACACGAGCTGGAAAGAAAAGCTCGCCCTGAAATATGATGTATCATCAACTTTGACTCGCCCTTTGGTCTAGCCAGTCTCCAGTACATCAGATTTTATGGTGGCTATTCGCTCCAGCCACTAAAGAAGGTAAAGCAGATTAGTGAAAAGTGAAGCACATAGATTCCTTTTGAAAGTTTATATTAGCAGTGGTCGAGAATTATTATACAGATTTTAATAGGACACCGTCACTTTTCTATAATCATTATACAACTTTGTTTAGTATATACGATATAAATTATATTGATGTTGTGAATTCGTAACAATTTTTTTTAAAAAAAATTACAAGCTAAAATTGATGAACTCCCATTAAATTTAGTTATTTCATTCTTGGATAACAAATGCAAGTTTTGGTACTTCCTCTTCATTAGAACTGTTTTCTTTTTCATTTTTTATTTTTACTACCTCTTAGTCTGGTTTATGAAGAATAAAAAATAAATCCATAAAGGGTATTTTAGTAATTGAACTTTTTGAGTTTTGTTCCCACTTTTAGTATAGTGGTATATTATGTTATGATATGATATGATGATTTTGTTCTAGAAGAGTGTATCCCATTCTCAATTTGAGAATAATATGGAATTGAATTTGTTGATGCTGCCAATACTCTCATACACAATAAGTAAGGATAATTTGCTCTTTAGATATCAAACTCTCATTAGACATCCCCTAACCATTAGACTTCTATAGTAGAGGAATCTACTAAATATGGAAATACTTCTCATGTTCAACTACTTGTATCACAGACTTAAGAGTAGACAATCCTCCCTGTGGTTTGAATCGCCTTGCATGAATAATGAGCAAACAAGTAGAAGTACATGAAGATGGTAGATAAATGCGAGATATCCTACTTATCGATTATAACTTCGACCATTTTTTGTTGCAACTGCGAAAAGAAATTACACGTATCAGATCAGGAGAACACTATTATCTTCTCCAGAAAAATGGTCCGCATTCTCTTTCATGATTAATTAATAGGAATATGGTGAATTCTTACCTTAACTACAGTTCCATCTTCAATACTGGTGTACTTACTTCTATAGGCAAGACTATTTAAGTAAGATAATTATAATCCAAATGAAGAGGAGTGGGTTTCTAATAAAGATGAAGTAAAGTTTGAAGAATTTATTAATTTGTATGGTAAAAAACATTTCACAATATCGCTTTACCGATAGAATATTTAAAATTTCAAAGAAATATATGTGAAATGATTTACACATGGACAATATACCGGGATAAATCGAGAAATAAGAACTTTAATTTAATTGAGGACAATGAATGGGAGAAAAAAAGAAGAATTCCTAGATTTGGTAAAAGTATTATTGTGGTCAAATATGAATTGAATGAATCAAGACTTGCTAATGCAAATGTAGCAAAAAGAAATAAGTTGTATTCATTTTTCAAAAAATAACATATATATATTTTAACGATTTTAATCTTTGTTATGATTTTTTTCCCAATTTGAATTTGAAAATTTTAATCCTTTTTCTTCCAAAAATAGAGATGAAGTGACCGCTTTACAAAACACTAATGATGTCGGCTTACCGCTCTAAACTTGGAGAAATCTCTATTGATTTGTCAAGACTCAGTATAGGAACTACTAAGCAAAATTTGAATATACTAAATGGTTACCATGACCTTAAAACCGCTAACAAAAATTCTGAAAAGTCTAACCCAAGCTCTAGGAGCATTGATCAAAATAACTTCCCCGGGGTGCTTGAATAGCTGCATGAACATTCTGCTAGACCAAGGATGAAAACCCCTCCTTGAAGATCCTCTACCTTCTTAAATGAGGTACTACTAAAATAACAAGAAGTGCAAGCTACCTCTTGTTCATCAAATCCCTTAAAACTTGTGGGGCATATCTCTCAACCTAAACTCTCGAGCCATGATGACACCTATGATAATTCAATAGTAGGTAATCCAACCGATAACCCAGAATAACAAGTAATGAGATTACCATAAAATAAAAAAGAAGAAGCAACAATTTAACAAAATGACAAGCTAAAAATATATACATAAGATTCTTCCAGAACTTGGAAATCACAAGTACACAGTTGTTTTAACAAAATATTACAACTCTCAAAAATGGACCAAACTACAAGCTTGTCTCAAAAAACAAAGAATTAGCTATACAAAATA
This sequence comes from Solanum chmielewskii, assembly GCA_027704785.1. Taxonomy (NCBI): domain Eukaryota; kingdom Viridiplantae; phylum Streptophyta; class Magnoliopsida; order Solanales; family Solanaceae; genus Solanum; species Solanum chmielewskii. The sequence goes on along the minus strand of JAKWIX010000318.1, from coordinate 13,570,947 downwards.
TAGAAGGATACATGCTAGTCTAGGACGCCAAGTGCTCACCCTCACCTCTAATAAATGGTTGCAACAAGGTCAAATAATCTCCACTAATAGATGGAGAGTGTAGCATGAGTACCAAAAAAATAGGTACTCAAACTGAATTATAGGTCGACTGACCAAGAAATGTAACGACAATATGAAAAGTTTGAATCTAAAAACAAATAGAGATGAAGAGGAATTTAAAGAAAAGTACACAAGCATACTATAATATAAAGAACTGAGTACATCTAAACTAAACCTAACTGACCCATAAGCCCAGAAGGTACACAAAATATCTCGAACAGACCGCATAAGTCCGACATGTACACAAAATAGCTAATACTAAGAAAGGAGTATGCTGAGTCCAGATCCAAGAAGCATAATATAGGCCTCTAAACGTTATTAATTAACTATAGGGATGCCCCATCAAGCTACTAGAATCCAAGGGGCACCTTCCCAGCTAGCAAGAGTAAACCCAGGGGCCGCCCAGCCAAACAATTAACTCCTAGAGGCACCCATCTAGCTAGAAAAAGTAAGACAATGGGCATCAACAAGATCATTGAAGAACCTCATAACAACCATGAGAAATTCTAATTTAGAATGACGCACAGTCCCAAGTAATCTAAAAAACGCTCCAAGATCAAACAAACTCTAATACAGAATCGTCCAATAAAGCATGAAACCTTAAATATTGCAATTAGTCTATAGAATGAGAGAAGAAGGATAAAAGGCCATCTAATCTGGGAAGACGCCTAAACTAAGACTCATAAGGTGAGACTAATGTCTTCCACACCAATCGAAAAGTAGCTAAGTCATTTGAATCAACTCGGAGATGAAAAAAGGACAGAAAAGCTACACATTTCACAAGTCTATGGCAAGCTTTTGTTTAATCCTAGAATAATTAAAAAGCATTCTAAATTTTCAAAACAAAAACAACAACACAAACTTGAAAAACCACAAGATAAGGATTATCACATCACCCTAACTAGAATGCTCCTAATCCCGATAAATACCAAATAACTAGGTACATGCCCCCAATTCACTAAAATCAACATGAATATACACATTCAAGATCAATCTAGGATAAGGAAAGTTGTAGCCTACATTTAGTGTGTCCTTTCGTGCTTCAGATAACATATTTGGAGCTCTTCCTTTTTGTATGGCTACAAAATGATGTCACACTACCAAAAATAGTATCACATTGTTAAAACGGTCGTGAAGACACTAAAAAAAGATAAAACAAAGACAAACCAATTTTAGAATCCAGATGGGAAGCATTAGACCCACACTGGAATTTCAAAAAATGACTTTGTTAAAGGGTCCAATTTAGTACCCCAAACATATGTCCTCAAATGGAATACAATTCAGGGCTCAAAACAGCTTGAATTTAGCAAATGCAAATACGTCACAAAAAAGAGAAATAAAATCCATGGAAGCCCACAAAACACAATTTTTACCTCAAACTAAGAGTTCACCATGCTCCCCAATAACTAAAATGTGCAGTCCCAAGCTTAATGAAAACAACCAATTTAAACCACCCAGTTCGGAGCTATATAGAAGGAGAAATCGTAGGAACTAGTTACGAAACAAAATTGATTCCAGATCATTTTTAAGACCATACAGGTGCTGCATAAGCGACCAGCAAAGTTGCTAAAAGAGACAGGTCAACAAGAGGTGGGCCTTGCTTCTGTGAGTCCCTTGTCACTAAAGGCATGCTCACTTAAAGGCTCAAATTCATGTAATAACTCCAAAACTGATAATGACAAAATATTTAGACCAAATTTCTTATTGTAGAGCTGATAGTAATGATGGAATTTCATTTCGATACTCATAGATTCAATTATCACAAAACCCACTTTTGACAACTTTAACTCTCCAAACCTTTCAAAATTTCCAAAAACAATCACGAGTTTTAAATCAAATTTCAAAAAAGACTTCATAAACTGATCAAACATGACTCTTGGGAACTATCAAAAGGGGTAAAATTGTATTTTTCTATCAATTTCCCAAAATGACATTCAAAGTCTCTACATCTAGTGACCTCTAGCCATGGTAGCACATATCTTCAACATATAAGAGAGAGTAGAAGAAGGAATCTTAGTAACCAATGGAATCAAGTACGCACAATAAGAAAGAAAGAATGAAATTCTGCTAAAGTCCAATAAACTATTAAAGATAGATAAAAGACATCTCAACAACGATTTGTAGGACTTTACAAGTCACTTCTTGTACTTGTGACAGTAATGAACTTTGTGTTTTGACACCAAATTTCATGACCCAAAATAAGGAAACTGATGAAACCTTGCTCAACCACGTAAAAAGGTAAGCCAACCCAAATACGAAACATAAATATATGAAAGGAAAAAAATTTGAGGCAATAAGCAACTGCTTTTGAAAAATATTTAAAGAAATGTGGAAAGTCCATACGAAACCATCCAAAACTAGTAAATGCCTATTCAAATTTGAGTACTGCTCAATAAGTCTCAAAATCATCCAAAGGAGGGAAATCCACATAAAGTAAGAGGAGATAAGACATCTAAGAGGTAAGCCGATCAACCAAGTAACAGTATCAGAATCTTGAGAGGAATTATCTTAACACCACTATCGATCACAGGTCAAAGTGCTTGGATCTGAATCTGCATAAAAAAGTATATAAATAAATAAGTGTGAGTATGAATCTATGTGTGCTCTACAACATTGTAGACTAAACCTTATCCAAAGTTATGGTGAGGATCAATCCTAAACTTCCCTAACCTCCTCAAACTCAAACATCAAAACATGTATATAATACTCAGACTAGTAGTTACAACTGACCTTCATAATTGCAGCCGAGTCCTCATGATCGAAACCAACAAATTCAAACTATCATCACGAATGCTTAAATCACCACACGAGCGTTAAGGCCAAAACTTGATCAGCCCTGGCCTATCTAGGCTTTTATTCATATGTGTGTTTTACTAAGTCCATTAACTTTTACTTGTTATATTTGGAATTTACAATCCCATTCAAAAAACAATGATAATATAAAATAAATATTTGAAATGACTATTTTACCACATTACTCCTATTATTTAATGTTTATCATGAAGTCATGAAATTTTTTTTGGGAAATACGTAATTAATGTTAAGGGTACAACATGTAAAAATAAATGTCTTTTCCTAATGTATGAAAGCGACATGAATGAAAATGAATTTTAGAATGGTAGACAAGTATCAAAAGATAACAAGAGAGTGTTAAACTAACCTTAGTAATGATACTTTGGAAATCTAAATTCAACTAATACTCTTGCTATTTCATGTGGTTATTTAATACTAGGGGTAGTGTAAGAATACTTATCTTGACTAGTGAAAATGAATGAGTAAAATAAAATATTTATTTTCAGTATAGGGAATACTTCCACCGTCCACTTTTACTTTTCCATTATATTAAAAATAGTTATTGAACTTTACTAATTTGGTTTGGAAAATCAAGAGATATTTTATCATTTTATATTTATTATAATATTGTTTTAAAATACTATTTATTCCCTAATATTTAAATAGCTTATAATTAATAAAACTGATAAAGTTAAATTATTTGTTTATTTATTATTTTTAATGGAGTATTAAATAAAAAATCTACGTATAAATAAAGATGTACGAGAGAGTAGTAACAGATACCCTGCATTTTGAGGAAAAACAGAAAAAATTGGCATACCAAATAAGAATTAAATATAAAGAAAGTAGCATTCAGTTCCAAGTTCCACTGTAACTGAACCAATTTTAACTAATTGAAGCCAAAAGAAAGGGTACAACATAATTTCTTATATTGTTAGTGTCACCCCCAAAAGAAGATAAGAGCTTCACAAAGCTTTCTTCAAAAATCAATAAATTTTCTAATTGACTTCACAATGTTTTGTTAACAATTCAGTTTCCCAAGGTCAATTATCAAGTGAAGACAGGAGACATGTTGGAAAAAGATGTAACATTTACTTTATTGTTTCAGAAATTTGGTAGATAGTAACTCAAATGATTTTTCAGATGTTTGTTGTTTCATTTTTTAATTTTGATGAGTTTGCTTCTATGAATTGTGACATTCATATTGTTGATGAATAAGTTTTGCTTCTTGAAAAACTTTCTTCAGCCCAAGCGAAGTATATCAAAATGATGAGGTTTTAAAAAAAATTCAAGGTCATTGAAAATAAAGGTTATGTTTTATTTTTGCACAAGCCTTTAAATTCAATCTATTTAACCCATTTAATACTGGTCGGCTTCGAATGAGGTTTTCTAATTGCACATGAATCATTTTGAAGATTAGATGTGCAAGCTATATGTAACAACTCGCAACTCGTAATAGTCAAGAATAAGCTGAGAAACTTATTGTAACACCCCAAAAACTATTTCAAACTAACACTCGAATGGTTCATCGTAATTAGTGAGATTTTACTAAGGAATTTAAAATTTCTTAAGTATTAAGGTCATTACACTAGAATTAGTACAAAGATTTCCAACCAAAATAAATTGGAATTAGCAAAAATCAGAAATTTGGAGAGCTAAGTATGAGTTTTGGATAAACTTCAAATGATCATAACTCCTATCACAAGATGAGTTAGGTGTGATACGAGATACCATAGCAAAGAACTTTGAATTATCTTTCAAAATCCTCAAAGATTGCTAAATTTTGAGTTCGGATGAGTGAGATATGACCTTTGACGTTAGGTTCTCCAATTAAGGAATGTTAGCCTAAAATATGAGGGGTATTTTTGCCCATTCCTTACCCAATCAGATTTAATTCATTTTTAGAAATATTTTAGGTTCTAATACTTTTAGGTTCAGTTTTAAAATCCTAATATACACCTAGGGTTTTTGTTGATAGTTTAAGAAGAGGCAAGAAGAGAAAAAGAAGAGAAAAGATGAATGGATGAAGGCGTTTATCGATATTATTGAGTTTAGTTGCGGATTTTCGCCATGGTTTTAATCCCTAAGAGGTATGTAAGATTCCATAAGTTTGGGGTTAGTTCACCCACACGCCAATCATGTTTTTTTTTTGGCGAAATTTCATGCTTTAAGTTTAAACATTTGAGTTCTTGATATGTGTCCTTGAGGTTCATTCTAAATCTTGTTAGGTTGAGTTTTTGATGAATTCTTGAGATTAAATTGAGTAATTTCAGTGTTGTTTTCAGTATATTAGTGAGTAATTATGTTAATTTATCGAATCCAAGTGATTGGGAAAGAAACCGTTTGAGTTTGGACGAGTTAGGATGAGAAAACGAGCAACGACGTTCGGCAGAATTTCTTGGTTGGGACCGGGACCATTGCGCCTGCCAGAGTGACCTAAGCCTTTCTCTATACTTTAGGGGTCGGCTCCCCACGCCACCCATAGACCCAAGGTCATCTGCCCCTCCAGTTTGCCCCCGGTTACTCTGTTTGAGCTTATTTAAAGTGTATCTTCACTATTTTTTAATTCTAAACTCTTTAAACTACTTTTAAATACTTGGAAATCATTGACAACATGTATCATAACCTTTAAATAATAATAAAAATTCAAGGCTAAGTTAAGATCAAGTTTTGAAAGTTCTTCCGAACCATTTGAGAGAGTCCTTTTGATAAGTCTTCTACAACTTCTGTTATATTTTTTCAAGTCTCAAGAAGTTAGCATGAGAGTAAGGAGAATGTATTAACAAGTCTACAATATCACCTAGATCCTCCATGTCATGAACCATGAATTCATAATTCACATTCAAGAGAAAGAGTTAAGAGTAGAGTTCAAGAAACTTTAAGTTAAATTTTGAATTTTTTGAGATCCATCGTTGATTCGAACTATATTTTGAGGAAGTAAATAAGATAATTAGAGATTCATATACATGAGTTCCATCTAGTTTCATCGACCTTCAAGTCGAATTGTTCATGACCATAATTCTGCATGAACCTTATAAGCCGAATAGTCTAGTGTTTAAGAAAACTTTTGAGTTTAATAGTGAATCCTTTAAGGTAAACCATTGATTTGAACTAAGTTTTGAGGAAATAATTATGAGGATGATAAGATTCTTATCCATGAGTTCCTTATTGATATTTTGACCCTTTAGTCGAGTTATTCATTCCCATAACATCCGCATGAACTCCAATTAGTTTAGTAACTTTGAGATGAATAACATATTCAAGTGCTAAGTCTTGAGTAATAAATTTCTAAACCATTTGAGTTTATATTTATAATCATTGGACTATCACATGTTATCCATGAATTCTTTGAGTTGAATTGTTTATGCTCTTAATTCCTCATGAACCGTCCAAGTTGAACATCATAGAATCATCAATAAATATGATATCAGAAACCTTGAATCCATAATCCAATTCAAAATAAGTTAAGACCAAAGTCAAATGAGTTAATAGTTGAGTCTAGAAGTTAAGAAGCAAGTCAAAGTAATGTTTTCAAGAGTCTTTAAAAATGTTTTAAACTTTGTTTTAAGAATCAAGTTTCAAGTTAAGTAAAGAGTAAAGAGTTGAAATCCTTCCTTCAATGAATTATAAGGGAAATAAGTATTCTGTGAGAGTTGATTTACTATTCAAGTTTCAAGTTAAGCAAAGAGAAAAGAGGTGAGTTCATTTCTCAAAAGTTACAAGGGAACTAAGTATTCCCTAAGAGTTTATAAATGTTTTCACATATAAATTAAAGGGAAACAAAGATTTTCGAAAGACTTTTGATCAAGAAAAGGGATAAATGTTGAGCAAGTTTCTCAACCCAAGCAAATGAAGTTATTTAAACAGAACGAGCTAAAGTACATTTGGGAGTAATATTGAGCACCGATGTGGGATGAGAGTTCACAAATTAACTCAAGTCTCCATGAAAACCATGTAGACATCATAAGTATTATCATGTCATACTTTTTAGATGATCACGTAAGTTAAACTAGTGGATCCACTTAGGCTCAGAGTGATGGTTGTCGGTTAGAGAATCTCCCACATAAATCATATTACTTTCTTATATAAGTAAAGTTAAGTTTGTTATTGCATTTTTTTGTTGAACTAAGTTGTTTTTATTATTTTATAAAGCCTTATATATATTTCATGCCTATACCTATAGGGGGTACGAAGTAACAATCCAGTTATAGGCAGAATATAATAGTTAAAAGAGTGAAAATTATTCTTTCTTTATATTGAGTTGAGTATCCTAATTCGAATTTCCTATTATTGAGTTGAGTTTCCAATCTGCAGTTGAGTATATTATTCTTGATTTTTCTTGAGTTGAAAAGAGGTAAGTATATTTCTTTTTCTTAAGTTAAAGCATATGTATTATGATTTAGATTTCCCCTTACATGCTCTTACATTCCACGTACTGAGCCAATTGGCCTGCATCTTCTCACGATGTAGACACATGTATTTAGGATCATCAACAAGAGCTTTGTTTATATATATATATATATATATATATATATATATATATATATATATATATTGTTTTAAGTGTGTCAAACATTTATTAATGCATATATTTAGAAAGTATATAAAGAGGTGACAAAGAGTGCAAAAGAAAAAAATAAAAAACTTCAATTTTAGAGCAGAATAACTACAAATGTCTTTTATTAAAGAAAAATATTATACAATCTTAATTTACATTGTACTCAAAGTTTGTAGTGAATCTGATTGTTCAATGATATACTCCATGAAATTTGATTAACTTTGAGAAAATAATTTAAATAAATTTGATCACAGTCTAAGAATAACCAACATTTATTGACTTAAAGTAGTGGATTTGATTGTTCAAATACATAATTGGTTAACTCTTTTAGATCTATAAGAGTTATTTTGACACAGTCAAAAATACACTTGTCCACTAGATTAATAATGTTGTTGAATTCATTCCATGTGAGTATTGAGAGAATAGCACACTAACCAAGAGGAGACAACTAAACCCAACTTAAATAATATCAATTTGCCTTTTTATTTTATCCACTCCATTATTGTTTGTTTAATAGTCTAACAATAAAGGACTTAGATTATGCAATAGTGAGTTTGATTCTATGTGAATCTCATTTTGACATTTAATTAAAAAATCTTATTTTCTCTTAAGTTCACCAATATTCTGGTGGTTTGATAAACATGTTGCCATCTCTTTATTATATTATACATGTTAACGTAGATCTTCAATTCTTTTTTCGTTTCTTTTCGCTTTATCTTTTTTTCTAGTTCTAATAAATTTTGGAAGTCTACTAAAAAAATTGACAAAAGATTGTTTTTTCTGTTCTCTATTTTATTGTATTTCATCTTTATCTCCCAACTATATTCATCTAACAACGGTAAGTTATTGAGAATGTTCACATCTCACAGAAGCTAACATAAAAGAATACACAAACGAATATTTTATTTCTGTTGGCATAGAAAATGTTTGTTCTAACTTTTTGCCTCCTTGACTTTGTGGTAAATTTGATTTTTTTTTCATTTTTTCTATCTTAGATTTTGATTTGTTGGGCACTTGTATCAGCGCTTTAGCGTCTGTTTTTCATTGTTGTGTATGGATATATATTCAATGAAATTAAATTTGATTTAAACAAAACAAACCAGAATTGGAGAAAATGTTTCCCTTTTTTTAATTTGTATTATTTTCTAGATGAATTATAAATCAAAAAAAGGAAATATTTTTGTTCAATCATTGTTACGCTTTGCTTAAATCAAATTTAATTAGATCGCGTATATATTTATACAAAACTATGAAAACATAGACAATAATTCTGATATATATGGCCAACAAATCAAAAGTTAGGATCGAACATATGAAAAAAACATAATTGTACTACAAAATCAAGAAGACAAAAAAGTGTGAGCAAACATTTTCTTCCAAGAGGAACCAAATATATGTTTATGTGAGATGTGATAACTAAAGAAATAATAGAAAATAGAGAATGGAAAAAAAACTAAGCTTTTTTCGATCTTGTTACTAGTCGTCCAGAATTTATTAGAACTAGAAAGAGAAAAGGAAAAAGAAACCTAAAATTAATTGCTGATCTCAGTTAAAAACTTTAATAAAGTAGTGACGATATGATAATTGAACCATCTATATACAAATAAACACAAGGACAAAGAAGAAAATAATCATTGAATTTCAAAATGGGATTTGAATGGAATCAAAGTCACCATCACATAATTTAAGTCATTTATTGTAAGAGAATTACTTCAATAATAAGTTTAATAAAATAAAGAAAAACATCGTTATTCTCTTAGTTAAATTACTATAAGAGAATTAATTCAATAATAAGTTGAATAAAATAAAGAAACACATCGTTATTCTCTTAGTTTAATTAGTATGTCTCCTTATATATATCTATATATATATATAACTCAAAATCATGATGGTCCTTAGAAATTTCGTAATACTTATTCGATCATGTGCTAGGTAAGGCAACTTATTGACCAACTGAGGGAATGATGTCACAAAAGAAAAGGTTTCTCTTAAAAATTTAAAACATAAAACAATGAACATCCATCTAATTTCTATTAATATCAAAATTTTGAAACAACAAAGTTAAAAGTACTTTTTTTCCAAAATTTCTTCTGCTGTGTCGAATGAATGCTTCTGGGTTTCTTGAAGAAGATGTTCATGAAAGCTGAAGAAATTTTTTTAAGGGGTTGGGTTTTCCTCTAATTATTACCTAAGAAGGGATCCACAACTTCTTTGAGTTGGGAAAATGTTTGACCAGGTCCAATCTAAGTTTCCTAAAGCACAAAAATTTCTTCTTGTTCTGCTTCATGAGTGGAAAAATTGTGGCATATATGGTTAGTATAATGTACTTGCTTTATTAATTAACTCGATATTTAAGTAAGGCGGATTTGACAAGTTTATCTACTAATCAAGAGAACAAGTACATTATATTAATCGTATATACCCCAATTTTTTCAATCACGAAGCAAAACAAACAGAAATTTTGGTTTCCCATGAAGCTTAGATTGCACTTGTTCAAACATTTTCTGAACTCTAAAAAGTGGTGGATCCCTTCTGAGGTGATCATGTGAAACAAACCCCAAACACCCCAAAAAATCTTTAATTTCCATGAACATCTTTCAGCAGAAATCCAAATGCTTTCGTTAGACACATCATAGGACATTTGTGAAAAAGAGGTAGATTTTACTCTGTTGTTTAAAAATTTTGATAGTAACAAAAGTGAGATGGATATTCATTGTTTGACACTTCAGCTTTGATGATCAAACACCTCAACATTAAGTTGGTAGCACAAGAGAGTTCACTGTGGGATAAAAAGCAGTCAGATAGAGTTACTAATAGCAACGTGATATTGTGTTCAATGCCGGAATGTGTACAATATTCCAAGCTTATCCGAAGGAATCTTGATAGATAACTGAGAAGAAGATTCCGAGATATTTGAGGAAGATAGGACCCGGTTCTATTCTATCCATCAGAAGACTCATTTGATTTTGTAGGATATGTTGATGCATACTATCATGGGTATCAAGTTGATAAAAAAAAGCACCTCAGGAATTAGTCATTTTCTGGGCTCATCTCTTATCTCCTAGCCATATCAGATCATATATTTATATTAAAGAGAATTTTAGGTCCGCCTAAATGGCGTCTCCACAAACCAAGATTTTCTTTTAACTCATTTAATTAAAAATTAGCCTTCCCTTTCATGGAAAGTTGTCTGTTTTATAAAAAAAAATTGTAACTTTTATGAAAAGTTGTGACGTTAATGAACAATTGCAACTTTTATGAAAAGTTGCAACTTAACAAAGAATTGCAACTTTTATAAATAATTGCGACTTTTATGAATTACTGTGACTTGTCCAAAGATTTGTCACCTTTCATATAAGACACAATAAGAATTTATACACACTATGCTTTGTTATCTATAAATAGAAGGATTTCCTCTCATTTTAAAACAACGGAAATTCTTAACTTCCTCTTCTTCTGCACAATAATATATTCATGTAGATTGCTCTTGTTGAGTGGCTCACTCAACCATTGTTTTTGTATCAACACACTTGTGAATAAAATCATTCTGTCATCAGAAGATCTCTTTCTTTAAACCTCGGGTACTAGAATGGAATAATTTCCTTAAGGGAACAATGTGCATTTAGTGGGATCGATTTTTTCCTCTATGTTTCATTTTATTATTACATATCATGGTATGTTTTTTATAGTCATTAATTTATGGTTATGTTGCTTATTTTTGTTTTTGAGTAATGTTTTTAATTTTGTTGTTTATTTTTATGTTTTTGATCATTATGTTGAAGTAAAGATATGTTAATTAAGAATTTTATGTAAGCATTAAACTATTGGTGTCATGTAGATTCTTAAACTTGTTAAATAAATGGCTTTGGTCTTTATAAAAATTACAGTGGCTAATAGATTCATGGGATGTCCAAGAAGGGAGTTTGAGTGTTCAAATGTTATGGTGGTCCAATACTATCTTTGAGTTTTATTTTTTAAGCTTTCTATATTATCGAGGCATTCAATCGATTAGTGACAAGTATTGTACTCAACCTTAATCAAACATTTGAGGTTCAAATATCTGGTTGGAATCATACAATAACCCCTCAATGTATGATGCATTGTTATTAATCAAATATTAAAGAAAGAATTATGTCCTTATAAACTTAAGATTAAAAGTCCCCAAAATATAATGTTTTAACCATATTGATTTTATAAACAACAAAATATATCTTTTGACTATCAAAATAGTGTCATTGAATGTGAACGATTATGAATAAGGGACTTGACAATACATTATTTTATCCAAATTATTTTAGCAATATACATTATTTCATTGAACTCCAAGAGATGGGTTTTAAAATTCTAATTAACTTATCAAGTACACAACTAATTATATTATATTTTATTATGTATATAGAGACCTTGAATAGGAGAAAAACTCTTGCAGTTGATGAATAAAATGTTTGTATCCCTTTTTGAAACTACAAATATAGATAATGAAACAATTACACATCTTTTCTAAAGACTTTGGTGATAAACAACTATAGTAAACAAAAGAATTATAAAAAAAAATCATTAACACTTAGGATCAAATCTTTTTGGTTTTAAGATTAAAAATTATTTCATTTCTTGTATGGATAAAATATTCTTTACAATTTATCGTAGGATTTTATCCTCTCGAAAATACTTATATTATCACCTATTCGGAAATAGATTATTGAAGTAGTTCACCACCGCGCGAAGCTCGGACAGTTTACTTAATTAACCAAAAAAGCAAACTATTTTTATCCTTTCAATAGCTGAGGCAAAGTATGAAATAATAGAAGCTTGTTGTTTACAACTCTTATGGGCAAAAACTTCGAGATTTAGAGTGGTTACTCACACTATTCGTCTTCTATGGGAAAATACAAGTCGTCTCAATATGACTATGAATCCAGTCTTCATAAAAGGACTAAGCATATTTAAGTGAGGCATCATTTTCTGAGGGATTACTTTTAAAAGGGAAAAATTAGTATGCAATTTCGCAAAGACTGGAGATCAAATTGTTGATATTCTCATGAAAGCTCTGAGTAAGAACCTGTTCATGAAAAAGAATAGATTAAAGTTGGAGATGTTGAAACTTGACTGAGTAGATCAATGTCTTATGAAGTCAATTGAAGAAAACTGAAGGTGATTATGCAGATGTAAAAGTGAGGTCACAGAAGATCTGGGCAGTTACATCCAAACCATATGGAAGGACCCTGTCCTTTCTCGAAGGTTGACATTCTTAACAAAACACTTAAATTACTTAAGTGAACCATTGCAAATGCCATGTGGCAGTCATCCATGTAACTCATTACTAGAGTCTATAATTTGAATCGTTGCTCATTTTGATAATCATGGAGTTGTGTTTAAGTCCTATGTGACATGTCCTGGTTTTATCCTTCCTTGTGCAAGGGGGTTTCCACGTAATCTCATGTGTTGTTTTTTACATTGAGTTATTTACTTACGCACTAATACTCTATCAAGGACCTAACACATTGACTAATAGTGCACACATATTTTCTATCAAGGCCTCAACAATGTCGGTGGTGATTTTCGAAGTGTGACGGACTTAGTTAAATTGAGGAGCTTGTTGTGGATTGAATAATTGACAAAGAGTCATGAGCTAGGGTTTGTAGTTTCACTTATTATAAGTCCAACTACAATTTATTATATTAACTTGGTTAATGAAATGTTCTGTGGTGATGAAGACGCTGCTACGCTGGACATTTGCTTTGATAAGGTGGCCAAGAATGGGGATCTTTCACCTAGGCAACAAAGGAGAGGAAGCTTCAATACCAAAAGGAGGACAGATGGAATGTGACATAGTTGGGATTGTAAGGTGATCGAGGAATTTGTTCAAAGTCACTTACCAATGTGACTAGAAGAAATAATCATACAATAGTGTCAAGAACATCCAATAAATTCAAGAAGAAGTGATGAACTATCAAGAGTTGTTGGACAGATTTGAGGAAGAAGACGATATAAAAGAAGTGTTAAGTTAGACAGGCAAGACATCTTTTTAAGTTCATACATATAATAAAATGAAGTGTGTGGTTGATAACTTAACCTTATTCTATAGTTTTCTATTTTTGGATTACTTCATCATCCTCATTTATAACATTATCATAGAGTTTATTATAAACACTATAATATTCACAGAGTACCTAGTTTTTTATAACTCTTATATTCGTCATGCTTGTTAATTAACTAGTAGAGGCTTGTTACCTCGATAGGATTAGTAAATAACTCTAGATCTCGTTACTTGTAATATTCTCTTTGAGGTACACTTCTATTATTAATTGATAAAACTAGCCCTAAGCACCTCGCGTAACGGATTACATTAAAAAAAAGACAAACAGGACTGAAATTTTGGCCCATTTTATATGCATTTTAGTCATGTATAACAGAAGAAAAAATACATGGAAAGTTAAAATCTACTTAAACGAGTTCAACATTCAGATAAGAGATGATCGTACATTTGGTGGATTCCATGGCAACAAACTTGCTGGTAGTAGCATTGAGATTATTGGGATCTATGTGATGGACATCACATCCTCCATGATCACACCAAGATGATATTGTAACGACCCGAGTCTACACCATGGACGTGGCTTGCACTCAACAACCATTGTTGGTTCCCAAGCGAACTCTCATCCTGGCTGACTACAAGCGAAAGACTAACTTAAGCATGCAAAAGCTTAAAACTGAATAAAATCAATTACTAAAATACAAAGTTTTAACTTTAAAATTAACTCCAAATTAAATAAACTAACAAGAATCTGAATATATAGATTTTCATCGTAACCAAAAAATCTATAATAGAAACCCTAATAAGTTTTGACTCAAGTTGTAGAAACTTTGTCCAATATAACCTCCCTCAAACACTTGAATAACTGCATGAACATGTATAATGAACCGAGGATGAAGATCCCTCCTTAAGGATCCCCCTCCAGCTTAAGTACCCCTAAAATAACAACAAGTGCAAGACCTCTTGTCCGTCAAATCCCTAAATTCCATGCAGCGCATAAGCTCCATGACCACCTTGACTGCTCTTTGAAAGATCCATACATGGTTGTTTGATCAGATACTACACGTATATAATAAGTCAAACTTCTCATGAATTGACAAATTCTTAGTCTCTTCTGGTAAAATAGCCAAAGCATGGTGAGACAAGGCATGAAATTATGTCCAAAAATTCATATGAAGTACCATCTTAAGTCAAGTTCTCAAAATGACCCCACTTGTCTTCTTGCAAGTTACAGGAAATAAACATGTTGGTCTAGTATCGACATCAAACTGCCAACAATTCCTAGATAGGCCACGCATGTGAAAATAGTGTAATCCACTCTGTCAGACTTCACCAACTCAACACTTTGTAACATCTCATGACAACTTACAAGAAACTCATAATTTTAAGTTAAACTTCAGAAAATCTCGTGTTTGCATATTCATACTTTTTGGAGATAAATACTACTTAGAAGGTATGGGATGACACCAAACACACTTGATCTATTTTTACTCTCATCTGGTTGATTACTTTCGTGTAATGATCTATTCGACTATTGAGAGAAGGATTTGATCAATGAATATTCAATTATTTCTACAATGTTGAATGGACTCTGACCAATTCTTCAACTCGAATCAAACAAACCAAACCCCAAAATAAATTAAAAATTTTAGTTAGGGTTCTAAGACATAATTTCTTTGCAACAAATTTTATGTATGGAAAATAAACTCCAACGATAAAATAAATACGAAGAAATAAGAATATTTTATTAATTAATAGTTTAGTAAAATTTTGTCCCTTTCTTGTTTCATTTGTAGGATAATTTCCACCTAAAATGGATTTTATTTGATCTCCATGTAAAGAGGATTTTGTTGATTTTCATGAAGTATTTGTGGTCACGAAGAGTCCGCCCACATCTTGATCTCTTTGTAAATATTCCATGAATTTATGGTTTTTTGAGATCCCTCTCTAAGGGATATAGAACCCTTTATATAGTGTGAGATAGAATTAGTCTTCAAGAATTCTAACTGAAGCTAGACTCATCTGCTAGAGTCCCACACAGTTTTGGTGTCTAAAAATGTATATTCTCTGTCTCATGAAAAAAATAAATTTTTTTTTGAATAACCTTTGTGGGAACATAGTTCACTTAACACTCTTATTGGTTGGAGTTTTATTATTTGAGGTGTAATCAACTGTTCCACAAGAGGTCTTAAGGGATTTCACAAATGAAGGACCCAACAACATCTCCAAGCACGTTTCAGCCTCCCATCCGAACATGGACACATGATCCAATTTCTCAAAAATCCTCAATAGTACAACATATTTGGCTTTACAGATTTGCCGAGGCATGAAGTGAGTGCTTATGCATGCAAGCCTTAAGTGCATATTGAGCATATCATTCATTGTTTACAGAAGAATACCTCAAATCAATAATTAGTCATGGAGGCAGTTCGGATATTTGAAATAGATATGTGTTGTAACAACATTATCTTGCACTACATCTCCGAGAATTCCTAGCATTCATCTCATCGTGGAAAATGATTCGTGAGTTAGAGTTTCAACAAGCCATGAAGGATCAAGGAACTTGTAAGTAGCAAGGTTTCAAAGTAGCAGACAATAACTAGCTTCTCAAAATCAACAATATCAATGTGCAACCCAATCCAATTCATAAATGGTTAAGCCGCTACTTCCCCACACGATATGCGGTAGGCACCTATTAGTTCCTCAACCACATTAACTACTTCTTACTATTTCTAATAGTTTGATGTACCGTAATATACATTTTTATTGAAGGCAAAGGCAAATCTTAATCGAGAACTTGAGAATTATCATCAGGAATGATTCACGTTAGAAGATTGAATGGTTCATTACAGATAAATTTCATATTTTACGAGCGCATCCAAATTTGCGAAGTGTAACATTGGAAAGAATTTTATTTTTCTTCATTCTGAGTAAACCGTCGTGCTGACATTCATAAGTCTTAAATAGTTGTAAATTAACATCACATTTGAGAAAAGAGTCTCCAAGTTTCACAAGTGACTCCAAATGAAACTTCTCGAGGCATATCGTTGTTGTCATTCCTTTGAAAATCATACGACCATTCTTTTCAAGTTTTTTCAGCATGAATGCTTCCCCTATAAAGTCTAAAGGTTCTAGTAGGACAAATAGTTATTTGCAAAAGATCCTTGACCACAAGAATCTTATGAATTCTATGTTATACATATATAGTTGTGAATCTGTTCGGCGAAGTTTGGGGATTCACTAACATACCTGCATACCTAGAATTCATTAGATTCTTGAGGTCAACAATCTTTCGCCAATAACTATCTACCGTGTTAGAACCTTAAACGTTATAAGGCAAGAATCCATGCCGAATAAACTTTATAAGAATGTTTTTGAATTACCACAAAGTAAAACTTTGTATCCCAACCGCTAATATTTTGGAATTAATGACAACAAAGAAATGTCTCAAGAATTTTCATTTGGAATCACTTGAGAATCTTTGGGACTTTTTTCTCAGCTACGCTATTAGTATACAACCGTTTAATACTTATGAAAATTATCATGAGGGTCTTATTAAGATTAAGAAAAAAAATAAGTTCCAATGATGCATTGTTCAAGCTTAAATGTATTCGTAAAATTTTGAGATTTATCCGTAACAAACCATTCGATCTTAAAGTGGGGACCATTATAGTGATAATTCTCAAGTTTACAACTTTGGCAAAGTATTCTTGATGACGTAAGTAGAGTTGTGTTTTAGGGTAAGGAAGGAGATAAGAATCAAGAGAGTAGCTGATGTGGTTGAGGCACTAATATGTTCTTACCTCAGCTAGGGCTGACAAAGTAGCAGCTATATCATTTATGAAATGATTGAGACGGATATTGATTTTATTGATGCACCTATGCTAAGGCACTTCATCGTGAGTGCTGAGAAGCTAGTCAATGTATAGTACTTGGAAATCAGTGCTACATCACAAGTTATACGACCCTATGATGCTTCCTAAATTTCTAACTCACGGATATTACATTCTACCAGAGATTCCATGATGCTATTAGCACTTGGAATTTCATGGAGATGTAGCGCTAGATAATGTTGTTACAACACATCTCTATTGCAATAATCGAGACAGATTCCAAGACTAATTACTTATTTGTAGTCTACTTTTATAAATAATGAATGTTATACTGAATCTGAAGTAAAGGCTAGTATGTATGAGCACATTGTTCATGCCTAGCTAGAGCTGCAAAGGCAGATATGTTGTACTGTTTAGGATTTTGAGAAATTGGATCTCGTATCCTTGTTTGGATGGGAGACTGAAACTACTTTCCCAAATGTGCTTGGAGATGTTATTGAGTACTTTGCTAGAGTGTGATCTTTGTTGATATTAGATTCTATAAAGATGCTACATTTCTACGCATAAGACCTCTTATAGAATAGTCGATCAAACAATAGAACTCTATCCAACAAGACACTAAAGTGAACTATCTGACTAAAAAATTCAAGGGACAAGATGACTACAATTTAATTTAAGAATTCGACATTTGAGATATCTAAATTATGTGTGACTCTACAAGATAAGTCTCATTTAATTTATGGTTTTTTGAGACTACTTACCCTAAACTCAAGCTCACACTTATATTAATTGTAGTATATTTTCTTGAATAGGCATTTTTAAAATTTCATATATTCATGAAATATTCATAACGTGATGAAAATGTGGGTGCACACTTCTTGAAAACCAAATATTTTAACAAGATCCATAAAATCCTTTCACATAGATCAAATAATTTCTATGGAGGTCTACATCATCCTTTGTTTGACTGACACTAAAAACCCTTGAATCACGAAGACCAATTCTGCATTTCGGATCAAACCCCAAAATCAGTTATAAATTTTAGTTAGGGTTCTAGGAGACAAAATTTCTTTGCAACAAATTTTCATTATCGAAAATAAACTTCAATTATAAAATAAATATGAAGAAAGAAGAATATTTTATTAGTTAACAGTTTGAGTACAATTTTGTCCCTTTCTTGATTCTTCTATAGTATTATTTCCACCTAAAATGGATTTTATTTTATCTCCATGTAAAGATGATTTTGTTGATTTTCATGAAGTATTTATTTTCGTGAAGAGTCCGCCCACATCTTAATCTCTTTGTAAATGTTCCATGAATTTATGGAATTTTAGAGATCCCTCTCTAAGGGATATTGTACCCTTTATATAGTGAGTTAGGATTAGTCTTGCAGAATTCTTACTAAAGCTTTACTCGTCTGGTAGAGTCCCACACAATGTTTATGTCTACAAACGTCGAGTCTCTGTCTCATGAAAAAAATTGATTTCTTTTTTAGATAACCTTTTGGGCACATAGTTCACTTCACTCTCTTATTGTTTGGTGAGTTTTATTGTTTGAGGTGTAATCAACGGTTCCAGAAGAGATCTTAAGAGATCGCACCAACGAAGGACCCAACAACATCTCCAATCACGTTTCAGCCTCCCATCCGAACGTGGACACAAGATCAAGTTTCTCAAAACTCCTCAATAGAACAACATATCTGTCTTTGCAGAAGAAGGTGCTTGTGCATGCTAGCCTTAAGTGCAGATTGAGCATATCATTTATTGTTTACAGAAGTATACCTCAAATCAATAATTTTTCATGGAGACAGTTCAAATATTTGAAATAGATATGTGTTGTAACAATATAATCTAGCACTGCACCTCCAAGAATTCCTAGCGTTGGTATCATCGTGGAATATGATTCGTGAATTAGAGTTTCAACAAGCTATGAAGGTTCATGGAATTTGTAAATAGCAAGGTTTAAAGTACCATATATTAACTAATTCCTCAGAATCAACAAAATCAATGTGCAACCCAATCTAATTCATAAATGGTAATTCCCCACACGAGTTGAGGTAGGCACATATTAGTTCCTCAATAATATTGACTACTTCTTACTGTTTCTAATCGTTTGCCTTAGCCTACTATACATTTTTATTGAAGTCAAAGGGAACCCTTTATCAAAGAACATGAGAATTATCATTCGAAATTATTCACGTTATTAGATCGAATGGTTCATTATGGATAAATTTCATATTTTACGAGCGCATCTAGAACTGCAAAGTGTAACATTGGAAATGATTTTTTATTTCTTAATTCTGAGTAAACCCTCGTGCTGACTTTCATAACTCTTAAATAGTTGTAAACTGACATAACATTTGAGAAAAGAATCTCCAAGTATTCCAAGTGATTGCAAATGAAACCTCTAGAGGCATTTCTTTGTTGTCATTCCTTCAAAAATCTTATTAGTTGGGATAAAAAGTTTTAGTTTGCAATGATTCGAAAGCATTCCTTTCAAGATTATTCAGTATAAATGCTTACCCTAATAAGTCTAAAGGTTCTAGCACAAAACATAGTAATTGACAAAAGATTCTTGACCTCGAGAATCTTATGAATTCTACGGTACACATATATAGCAGTGAATTTGTTCGGCGGAGTATGGGGATTCACTACCATATGTATATACTTAGAATTCATAAGATTCTTGGGGTCAACAATATTTCACCAATCTCTATCTATTGTGCTAGAACCTTTAGACCTTAAAGCGAAAGCATCCATGACGTATAAACTTTCAATGAATGCTTTTGAATCACCACAAAATAAAAATTTATATCCCAATCTCTAAGATTTTTGAAGTAATGACAACTAAGAAATGTCTCTAGAATTTTTATTTGGAATCACTTGAGAAACTTGACGAATCTTTTCTCAAATATGTTATTAGTATACAATCGTTTTAGACTCGTGAAAATTATCATGATGGTCTTCTAAACATAAAAAAAATAAAATCATTTCCAATGTTGCATTGTTCAAGCTTGGATGTGCTTCTAAAATTCTGAGATTTATCTGTAATGAACCATTCGATATTAAAGTGAGGACCATTCCTAGTGATAATTCTCAAGCTTACAACTTTGGCAAAGAGTTCTTGATGCCTTCAATAGAAATGTGTTGTAGGGTAAACAAGGAGAGTAGAAACAAGACAGTAGCTAATGTGGTTTAGGCACTAACAGGTGTCTACCTTAGCTCGCATAGGCGAAGTAGCAGCTATATCATTTATGAAATGATTGGGATGTACATTCATTTTATTGATGTACCTTTACTAAGTTACTTCATCGTGAGTGCTGAGAAGCTAATTAATGTATGGTACTTGAAAATCAGTGCTACATTACAAGTTTCATGACCCTTCACTTCTTGGTAAGACGCTAACTCGCTGATCTTACATGCTACCTGAGATTCCACGATGTTATTAGCACTTGGAATTTCTCAGTGATGTAGTGCTAGATTATGTTCTTAGAACACGTCTCTATTTCAAATATTCGAGACTGATTCCAAGAATAATTAATTATATGCGGTCTATTCTGGTAAATAATGAATGTTATGCTCAATCTGAAGTTAAGGATAGTATGCATGAGCATATTGTTCATGCCTCGCTAGATCTTCAAAGGCAGATATGTTGTACTGTGCAGGATTTGTAGAAATTGGATCTCGTGTTCGTGTTTAGATGGGAGAGTGAAAGTACTTCCCCAAATATACTTGGAGATGTTATTGAGTACTTTGCCAGAGTGTGATCTTTGTTGATATTGGCTTCTACAAAGATAGTACATTTCTAAGCATAAGAACTCTTATAGAATAGTCGATCACACAATATAACTCTATCCAACAAGACAGTTAAGTAAACTATTTAACCCAAAAAAAATCACAGGACAAGATGATTCCAATTTCATTTAAGAATTCGACATTTGAGATATCAAAATTATGTGGGTCTCTACAAGTTGATTCCTATTTCATGTAAGGTTCTTGGAGACTACTTACCCTAAAATCAAGCTCACACTTATATTAAGTGTAGTATATTTTCATAAATAGGTATCTCTAAGTTTTATATATTCACGAAATATTCATAAAGTGATTGAGATGTTGGTGCACTCTTCTTGACAACCAAAGATTATAACAAGATCCATAAAATCCTTTCACAAAGATCAAATAAATCCTAAGGAGGTCCACTTCATCCTTAGTTTGACTGACATTAACAACCCTTGAATCACGGAGATATCATAAGAGAAGAATCAAGGGATAAACATAGTTCAACTCTTTATAAATAAAATTATTCTTTTCATTTATTATTTGATTGCAATTAATTTTTTTGTATTTGATAAAATATATTGCAAATATATTGGCACTCCCATTGTGAGACGATTTAGCCTTCATTTCCTCTCTCACAAATCACATGAAAATCTAAAGCCACAAACCACAAATATTGAAAATCCATTTATGTGGGTGTACTTCAAATCTCGTCTTTGAGTTTATAAAGTTTACACTCCGTCAATTCTTGAAGTAGAGGACATTTATAGACACCATAATTTTGTGGAACTCTATGAGATGAGACACTTCCTCAAGAAAAGTATGACATTTTGGAAAGTCCCCATTAGTGGGAACATCCTCCCGAACGAGCTCAACACACTTTGTAGCTCAGGACAAGTTTAAATTAGGTTTCAGTATCATTGTTGTCAATGTTCGCAAATCATAGTCATTTTTCAAATTACCAAAATTCTAGCATTAGATGTCTCAACATTTAATAGGTCTCCCAAATACTTTAATATAGAAAAAAGAGTACAGTATTAGTTTTCTTTTATTTCCTATTTTTTCACATAGGCTATGGATCACTGCAGTCCAAGCCAAGTGAAACTTTTTATTAGGTATTTGGACAATAATAACTCATATACACCCTCAGCCCGATGCAATGTTAACAAGTTTTCTTTTATGAGCTATTTTTTACATAAGTTATGGTTGGTCCAAGCCAAGTTAAACTTACCATTTGGTATATGGACAATAATAACTTATGCACACTCACTTCATTACCCAATGCTGAGTAATTAAATACCAAACTAAGCTAAATTTAAGTGAACATCAAAGCTAGCAATATATTGATCGTACTAATATTAAAAATTTACATTATTAGGAATTATGTGGAAGTTATGATAAGACATTTGTCAAAAAAATATTGATGTAAAAAATAATTGCATGTCAATTCTAAGCTAGTTGGGGTCAATTCTCTTGATTATTTTGATTGAGCGAGGAGGAATGGATGAAAGGCGAAATGCTTAAGTTATACTTCTAATCCCAACACAATCTTAATCTAATAATAAAATTATGATGACATAAAGAACTTCACAGATGGGTGGTTCACCAAAATTCATTGAATTAATACCTACCTAGAATAGTAGGGTTCACAGAACATAATAAAAAGGCAATTCAATACATTCTTCACTAGAGGAAAAAAAATTGCATCAGAAATATAACTTTTTTGCATTCAATCAAAATTACCTT
Source organism: Solanum chmielewskii (assembly GCA_027704785.1). Taxonomy (NCBI): domain Eukaryota; kingdom Viridiplantae; phylum Streptophyta; class Magnoliopsida; order Solanales; family Solanaceae; genus Solanum; species Solanum chmielewskii. The sequence goes on along the minus strand of JAKWIX010000318.1, from coordinate 13,548,108 downwards.
GTCGTCAAGGAAGTGAGTTGACAATCATGAGATATCAAATACAATGCCCAACGGTGGCAAACAAATCTTGATGGTTATTTTGTTTATGCCTGTACGGATAAACTTACCTAGTACCACAATCAAGCAAGCAAGATATTAGGTTTAGAAATAAAAAGGCAGAGAGAGAGATACCAATTGATGTAATCCTAGATGCAAGAAAAATAAAGCAAACTACAATCAATCAAACGAAATATACTATGAAGAAATAGAAAGAAAGACAAAGAGATTCAGAAGAAAAAAAAAGAATTACCTAGCTACTAAAAGACATTTGATTACTAGAATAAACTCTAAGGGTGAAAAGAAATTGAACTCATACAACTGAAGACTTATCAAGAGGGTTCAATTGAATAGAAATGACGGTTTCCCCAAACTCACAAAGAACTCTAAACATCAAATGTTCATTCAAAAATCACCCCCTAAATAAACCCTACTTTCTACTATTTATAATAGTAGATAGACTAACCTAAGATGTTTACAATAATACCCTTGAGATAAAACCAAGGAAAGTTTAATCTACTGCTTATTGAAAATGTAGTCATCTCTTAGTTAAATTCCCATTTCAGTATATTGTAGACCGTCCATGCTTCTTTCATTAATTTTCTAAGGTATCGAAATTGCTTCGAATCGAATTGATGGTCTTCATATCCATGATGACTAATCCATATCGCATCATGATGTTTATAGGACACCTCAACATGAATATAATTTTACATGTTTTATGTGATAATCCGAAATCACTAAATATATATAAGTAATGTGTATTGACTAAATGTGCGATTTGGAATAGAGTAATTAACATCTTCTAGGTAAGAAATTGAAGAGTTTCCTTTGATTCTATTATAGCCTACTTTTAAATTCAAAAGAAAATTTCAAAATTCAAGATAATTTTTTCCGAGGAAAAACTCTTTCACCTGGAGGAACAACAAAGAGTTAGAACGGAGATGAAAAAGAGATGGAAAATATAGGAGTTACATTACCTTGGTTTATTGATATATCTTGTGTGAGAAGAAAAGAGACGAGAACATTCGATTAGAGAGTTGGTACAACCCACAAGAGAAGGATTAGAGTAACATTCAGTTGTACATGGAGGCAACATAGTGAAAAGAAAAAGAAAATGAGCTCCATAGGAAGCTGAAGTTGGTATTATAGGTAGGGTTAATAAAAGTGGATTTTACCCTAATCATATGAGAAATAAATTGTTTTCATAGTTTTATTTTAGGCTTGGGCAAAAAATTTATTTTCATTTTCGGTCAATTAATAAAATGGTCAATACAACCAAAGAAAATCTTTTTTAAAAAATGTTTTTCACGGTAATGTAGCAAGTACTAGAATATGTTAAACAAATGTCAATCATGTAAATTTTCAAAACATTTAAAATATGAAATTGTCAAGATTTTCGTGAGTTCCTCATATTGTAAATACCATCATCCCCCTTTCACAACTACTTACATTCGGATTGTGTGGGAATATAATCAATCAAATTTTCTACCGTTTGTAGATGATGATAGCATGGGATATGTATTGATCACCAAAGGTAAAGTAATCCTGAAGAGTTTTCTAGCTCCTCCAAAAATTTGAGAACAATATGAATCGAATTTGTTGATTCTCTCAATGAACTTCATGCACAATGACCAAGGATTATTTACTCAATAGAGGAATTTTGTAAACATTGAAAACTGCCTCACGTTCAAGTACTTACGTCACAGACTAAAAGGTTGAAATTCCTACCTTTAATTTGAATCAATTTGCATGAAGAATGCGCGAACAACTAAAAGTACATGATGATGATAGATCGATTTCATGTCTCCTACGTATCAATTATACTTTTGACCTTTTTTGTAAGTACGAAAAAATTATGCGCATCAAATCAGGAGGGCACAATATTATCATCTAAATAAAAACGGCCCTCGTATTCTCTTTCGTCATTAGCTAAAGGGAATATAGAGAATTCTTACATTACCTACACTTTCATCATCAATATTGACGTGTCTTACTTTCTGTGGGAAATACTATTTAAGTAAGAAAATTATATTATAATTTAAGAGGAGTGAGTCTTTATTGAAGATGAAGTAAATTTGAAGGAATTTACCATTTTGTATGGTCAAAGTGATTTCACGATATCGTTTTATCAATAAATATTTAAAAGTGCACAAAAATATAGGTGACATGCTTCCTCACAAATATACGGACAACATATTGGGATAACTCGATAAATAAAAACTTTCAATTGATTGAGGACAAAGAATGGGAGCAGAAAGGAAGAATTCCTAGATTAGCACAATAGAATATAGGAATGGTAATTAAGAGTTCTTTTAAGTAATAATCTTACTCAAAAGGTCATGAAAGAGAAATATTGATTAACCTTACAAATAAAATTAAAAAAATATTAACGGATAAACAATATTTAAGATTATTATCACAACGTTCCTCACAACTTTCCTTTCCCATAGCTATAATTTCTAAAAGTTAATCACTCATTATCCCATAATTAGTTAATTCATCAAAAGTTGCTTGGATAAAATGTCAAACTTCAACATGTACAGCCCTTTTGAGAAGAGAGATTTCAACCCTACGAACTGTTGGGTTTTATTTGCCCTGAGTTCTTACTAGAAATAGGTTTTCTTTTCAAAAAAGGTTTTGGATTGACTAATTCTTTTTCTAATAGGAAAATGTTTAGGACTCTATAAATAGAGACATGTTCCTTCTAACTTAATCAGCATTCACAATGTAGTCTTAAGGGCTTTAAGAGTTTTTCTTAGGGGGAGAATTTATGGGTCACAAGCATGATACGCTATCACTTGTGCGAGCCTCCCATGTGTTCCAAGTGAATTCGTTGAGGTTATTTCTCTGTGTATTTTGTACTCCCATATTTATAGTGGATTCCTTATCTCTTTTGTGGACGTAGGTCGATTGACCGAACCTTGTTAAATCTTTATATTTTGATATATTTCTCGTTGTCTTCTTACTCGTGGTCTTTCGAGGTTTTCCATGCTAGCTTCCGCCTTACTCCTGCTTATTTTCGATCCTAACAAGTGGTATCAGAGGCAGATTCAATAACGTAGTCAGATTCAGTGTTTCGATAGTCGATGATTGAACCAGGTTAGAAAGAGGTGTTAATCTTGACGGGTGTAGTTCTAGCCGCAACCTTTTTTGACAGTAATAAATAATTTTGTTGGAGAAATTGTTTCAGAGAGATTCTTTATGTTGAGACATAAGTTTTGCAAAGGAGATTATGGAGAGGAGAAGCAAGTTGTTGAAGATTAAGTCAAGAAGGTGGACAAATATATTTTGTTAGAAATTCATGTCAAGGGGGAGATTTGTTGGGTTTTATTTGGCCTGATTTCTTACTATGAATAGGTTTTCTTTTAGAAAAAGGTTTTGGATTGAATTATACTTTTTATAGTAGGAAAAGGTTTAGGACTCTATAAATAGAGACATGTTCCTTCTAACTTAATAAGCATTCACAATATAGTCTTAAGGGCTTTGAAAGTTTTGGTTAGGGGGGAATTTATGGGTCACAAGCTTGATACGCTATCACTTGTGTGAACCTCCCATGTATTCCATGTGAATTTGTTGAGGTTATTTATCTCTTTATTTTGCACTCTCATATTAATAGTCGATTTCTCATCTCCTTTGTGGACGTAGATTGATTGATCGAACCATGTTAAATCTTTGCATTTTGATATATTTCTCGTTGTTTTCTTACTCGTCGTCTTTCTAGGTTTGCTTTGCTATCTTCCACATTACTCCTGCTTATTTTCTATCCTAACACAAACCAAGTAATTTATGATTAGTAAATAAAAGTATTTCATTGAAATGGTCTGGAAAAGTTCTACACACGTTAATACATCATTGAGTTGTCAAGAGCATAGTTTTAGTTTAATAGCAAAAGAATGATTTGGTTTTTCTAAAACTACAAAGTATAACTGGACAGAGATGAACAATACTAGTAGCGAGTGTATCAATTCCACTTCCTTCAGAAATATGCCAAATATATCGAGAGACAAATCAATCAATATGATATTTTCGTTAATGCTGAAAATATTGTGGTGAACTAGTGATACATCCATATATTTGTGGAAAAAATTTTGACGATCACCTTTTTGTAAAACAATTCATCAAGATTTATTATCAATTTTTTAAACATCACCATCACTTATGCTAATGAAGTGTTGACAATATCATATTTTAATAGCAAAAACATACTAATGTACAGTTGTGTCTAGGAGGTAGGATGTACACAAATCTTACCTCTTTGCATAATAAAAAGATTTTTTTCTAATTGATCCACAATTCAAAAGATGTATTTATCCAGACCTCTTTTGAAGTAAGTTTTTCTAGTAGTGAACATTTAGTATAATCTCACAAGTGAATTTGAGGAGGGTAAGAACTAAGATATACACATACCTTATTCCTATCTTTGTGTTATAATAATATTTTTCTAATAGACCCATGATTCAAAAGAAATTTTGAAAACATGGTTGTAATAAAAAAATATGACAACAAAATAGCAATATAGAAAACAAATTTAGGTTTACATGTAGATATTCTTCAAGTGATTAGATGATAAAGTCTTTGTTAAAACAATAAAGTAGAAAATTGCAAGACGATATATATTTATATGGGAAAGTCAAGTAGTTTTTGATGGTGAAATTTTAAAATTACAATTAAATATAAATTATCTTCACGTTGAGACATAAATATATATTTTTCTCTCTTTAAGGAGATTTAAGCTCATGATAAAAACTCTTTTTACAAATCTAGCAATAATCTTCTTAATTTGTCCCCTCCAAACAACATACCTGAATTTCAAACTACAACTAAATAAATATTGGACAAGAGTTGAATCCAAAATTCCATAAAAAGAGCATCTCCCTTCAACTAATAAGAAGTTTCTTTTTAACTCACTTTTATGCACTCTATATTTTCTAATACAACAAAAAAAGTAAGATCATCACTATTTGTAGTGGAAAAATTCTTCCTTGCAATGAATAAGATTATGAGGTAGTAAATTGAGTAGAAAAATGATGTGGATGTTACATGAGTGACAAGACATAAAAAGATAGAATAATAAGTGAAATAATAGAGTGTCAATGAGATGTTATGGCCAAAATAACTGTCCATGTTCAATCACTAAATAAAATGCAATTACTCTAAACGTTGTACTAAAAAAGTAGGACCATCACTATTTGTAGTGTAGAAATTTGTTCTTGCAATGAATAAGAAGATTATGGGGTAGTAAATTGGGTAGATAAATGACCTAAAGGTTAATTACATGAGTTTCAAAACATAAAAAAATAGAATAATGATTGAAATAATGGAGTTTCAATGGTATGATATCCCCAATATGGTTGACCGCGTTCACTCTCAAACAACGACAATTACTCACAACGTTCTCGTAACAAAGTTAGATTGTCCTTCTTTACAGGGAAGAAATTTTTTCTTGCAATGAATAGAAAGAATATGAGATAGTAAATTGGGTAGATAAGTGGCTTAAGTGTTACATGAATTACAAAACATAAAGTATAAAATAATGAAGATTCAATGTTATGGTCATGGTTGACCACATTTATTTTCTAAACAAAATATAATTACTCAATATTCTTGTAACAAATAAGACCATCACTATTTATAAGGGAGAAATTCATCCTTCCAATGATGAAAAGGAAACTTACAGGGGCAGTAAATTGGGTACATAAATGGCCTAGATATTACATAAATTACAAATATAAAATGATAAAACAATGAGTGAAATACTGAAGTTTTAGTGAGAAGCTATGTCCATGACTCATCACGTTCAGTCACTAAACTAAAGATAATTACTTCCAGTGTTCTACTAGAAGGAGTGGGCAATAGACTAGGATAGGATAGGATAGGAGACAATTAAATGATAACTATTATCAAAATGATAAATGTACTAAAATTTAATATTATTATTTCCTAAAAAAAAAAAGGTTGATGTAGATCACGTATCAAACAATTGTTCACATTATCAACTGAATTATGTGACCTCTTATGTTGAAAATTAAACAGAAAATCTTGATATAAAAAAATCGCATGACAAGGGTTAGGAGATTTATTATAGTCTCTGATGTACATTGATAATAAATTATGAAATCATACTAGAACTACAAAACAAAAGAAATTTAATGCACCAAAAAATCTTCTATTACTTCGACCACCTTCTAGTATGCTTCACTAATTATTTCTAAAATATTTTTTTATCATTCTTTTATGTTTCACTTTGAAATCTTTATTTTGATCATTCTTGAATCCACAAGCCTTATTTCTCTCTCTCGTACTCCTCCACATCGATGACTCAACTTCTTGAGGTTTGTTATGTGCGTTATATGCCCTTTTTCTCCAATTTTTATCTGGCCAATATTGGATTGCCCGCTGCATCTAATCCACACACTATTTTTCGACAAATTAGGGATTCTTACCCATTCCCCTCACAACAATGGCTCTAAGTTCAAGCGCAATAGAATTTTGAAGAGCTTCATATGAGTAATAAGCAATGACATTGTTGAAAATCAATAAAAGATCTTTAATGAAATTGGCAATTTCCAAGTTCGAAAAACATCTTGTGCTAACTTTTCTTGAATAATCTGTATAATATATATATATATATATTAGCACTAATATCAAATATTAAACAATATTTTATGATCCTTACACTGTAAATTAGACCTCACAATGAGTTTAAAAATAAAAAATTAATGACTTGTGGTATTTAACATGTCATATACTCCTTTTTAAAATAATGTGACACCATTTTATCATCAATCTATTAAAAAATATATTACATGTGTCTGTATTTAAAAATAATCCAACCATAATTTTTTTGTTTTACTATTATTGTGAAGTTCTATAGTCACACATATATTACAATGTATTTAAGACCATAAGTTTTAGATTTTTTTTTTCATGTAGAGTCAAAGTAAGCATGCATTCAAAGATAAAAAGATATGAAGTTCAAAGTTCATCATGTTTCAATTAAGAAAATACTATTCTTTTATAATAGATTAAATATGAAAAAAAACGTCACATGAAATAGAAGAAATGAAGTATTATTTTTAATTGTCAAAGTTTTAGTTTATAATTAAAGTGCAAATATAAGTACAAGAAACAATAACATATAGATTAGCAAGGTATTAACTGTCTTGGAAAGTCAAGATTCTAAAAGACAACAATGCTTGTGAGATCTCAACACATCAAAGATTTTTATCAAATCTTTATTAATATTCTCCATTTTGTCATTACAATTTATCATCACTTTTTTCTTTATTTAATTTCATTCTTTCTTCAACTTATAGTTTGAAAAAATTTGGAAATCGTTTCCTACATAAACATAGCATAAATAAAGATATCAATAATCATATTACTTTTTCGTTGTCTAATTATAATTAAAAACACACACATATATATATAATTTCACCCTCATATTTCTATTAGTGAAAATTATAAATACTCGATAGAAATGAAGAATATTATCTATATTTTGAAGAGATATTATAAATAATCTTACAGACTCTTTGAGAAGTAATGATTGTAACATACAGAGAATTGCTAGTTGGAGAATCTTAGTAGCCATGTTATTTGACTAGCTTAACTTCAATTTTTTGGTGAGGATTCGACTCCTACATAGTAATCTTCTCCTATATTTTCTCTGTCTCTAACAATAATTTTATTTTATTTTATTTTTTTATAATAAAGAAGATTTTCTATTTTGGAAAGACACTAATAATAATATGAAGTTTTTTTCTCTTGGATGATTTAAGCAATTTGACTTGTCAATTTGTTTTTTCATTTTCAGATTTATTTTAGTGTACCAAAAAAATAGATATACAACATAGATTTGGTCATTGAAAGTAGACAAAAATAATGAAGAATTATTTGATCCAATTATCAAATCTAACAATCAATTAGTAATTCTTATAAGAAAAACATGAATTAGCTAGGAAATTCGTTATTAAAACGTATATAGCTAATAGTATTTTTGATAATTATTCCCTAAATATTTTAATAATGGAGTTTTGATGTTTAGTAATCATGGCGGTTTTTTTTCGTAATGATAAAATGGAATCAAGAAGATTTTATATGAAAATTTAGTGCAAATTGTACCAATTTGTGATACTTTAATTGTGCTCCAACACTTAAGCTTTAGAGAAAAAAAATATATCTTTAAATATATTTTTATCTGGTATATAATTTTGATTTTGTAAAAACTATTACAAATGTGGTTCAAACAATACATTAGTGAAAACTCACAATTCGTTTTTGAATTCTCAAGCCTTATTTCTCACTCTCCTACTCCTCCTCCGTGTTGACTCACCTTCTTGAGCTTTGCTAGGTGCATTTTATGCCCCGTTTCTCCAATGTTTGTCTTGCCAACATTGGATTGTCTGTTGCATCTAATCCACACACAATTGTTTGATATGATTAGGGCTTCTTAACCATTCCCCTTACAATAGTGGCTCTGAGTTCAAGCGCAATAGCATTTTGAAGAGTTTCATATGGGTAATAAACAATGACATTGTTGAACATCAATAAGAGATGTTTAAAGAAATTTACAATTTCCAAATTCAAAAAAACATCTTGTGCTGACTTGTTTTGAATAATCTGTAAATTCATATGTTGCTTAATTTATTTAGTATAATATAGATATATCTAAAAAAATATAAATATTAGAATTTGTAACGAATATATAATCCATTTTTTATGATCCATACACTATAAACATGACCCCACAATAATTTTTAAAACAAGAAAAATTACTTTTGGTATAAAACATGTTATATACTCCTTTTCGATTTTTATGTAACACCATTTTATCATCAATCTGTTAAAAAATATATAACATATTTATGCATTTGAATATAATCCAGCTATTAATTTTTTATTATATTATTATTGAGAAGTTTTGTAGTCACACAATATATTACAACGCATTTAATACCATAAGTTCTAGAATATATTTGTTTCATGTAAAGTCAAAGTAAGCATGTCTTTAAAGATAAAAAAATATGGAGTTCAAAGTTCATCTTGTTTCAATTAAGAAATACTATTTTTTCCATAATAGGTCAAGAGGAAAGAGTGTTACATCAAATAGAAGAAATGAAGTATTCTTTTTAATTGTCAAAGCTTTAGTTTATAATTAAAGTACAAAAATAAGTATAAGAAACTATAACATTTAGATTAACAATGTATTTACCTGTCTAGGGAAGTCGATATTCTAAAAGGCAACAATGCTTGTGAGATTGCATCACATCAAATATTTTTATCAAATCTTGATAAATATTCTCCATTTTGTTATTATATTTATAATCACTTGTTTTTCATTTAAATTTATTCTTTGTTCAGATTATTATTTGAAAAAATTCAGAAATCTTTTCCTACATAAACATAACTGTCAACCATATTACCTTTTTGTTGTCAACTTTTAATTTAAAAATGCATATATATATTTTCACTCTTATATTGCTCTTAGTGAAAATGATAAACAATCTTTAGAAAGGAAAAATAAAATATCCATTTGAATAGAGATTGTAAATAATCTTACGGACTCTTCGAGAAATAATGATCATAACATACAAAGAATTGCTGTTTGGAGAATCTTAGTAGATATGTTCATTGACTAGTTGAACTTTCAATTTATTGGTGAGGGTTCAACTCTTACTTTGTAATCCCCTCTTACATTTTCTCTTTCTCTAACCCTAATTTATTTATTTTTAATTTTTCAAAATAAAGGAGAATATCTAATTTGGAAAGACACCAACATTAATCTGATGTTTTTTCTCTCGTAATATTTAAGCAATTTGAATTGTTAGAATTTACTTTTTCCTTTTTAGATTTATTTAAGTGTACCAAAAAATAAATATGCAGCATAGATTTAGACAATGAAAGTAAAACTAATGAAGAATTATTTGGAGCCGATTATCAAATCTAACAATAATTACTGATTTTTATTTTAAAAAACCATGATTAGCTAGGAAATTCGTTATTAAAAAGTATAGCTAATAGTATTGTTTTTTCCCTAGATATTTTAACACTGGAGTTTTGATTGTACCAGTTTGTGATACTTTATTTGTTCTCCAACACTTAAGGTTTAGAAAAGATAATAGATCTTTGAACATATTTTGTATCTCATAGATAATTTTGATTTTGTAAAAACCATCATAGATATTGATCAAACAACAAATTAGTGAAAACTCGTAATTCTTCAAATATCATAAGTAAAATATATTCAAAAAGAAATAAAAAGAGATTTATGAAAAAGATGGAGTATCCCTTAGTGTCTCCAATAATCTCTATTAGTCTTTGTAAGTTTATATGTCATAGCTTTATAAATGCACTCTCATCAACTTCTTCATCATTAATATTTGCCTGATATAGACACTTACAACACTCTTTTAAATTTTCATACTTAAACCTAACATTCTACTTACGAAAATTTGAGAATACACCAACGTCAATTGGTAATGGAATGTGAGAATTTCGCAGCCATCATTTTCCTATTTTCTAATCCATGACATCGCGCTGAACACTCCATCAACATATCTTCTTCAACTTTCTCCATTTTTAAAGAAAAGGTTAGAGTGTTATTTTAGAGGATTTAAATCACTTGGTAAATTATGATCAAATGTTTTCTTTTTCAAATAAACATACCTTGCATTAATGAGTAGTAGATAGATTCATAAAAAAATATTTTGATCAAATATGAATTGAATAAATCAAGACAATTTAATGCGAATGACGTAAAAAGAAATAAGTGTTTTCTTGTTCAATGTCATTTTCTAATAAAAATCATGGTATATAAATTGTATTCACTTTCTTGAAATGACATTTTTTATACAATATTAGTGTTTTATCATGACATTATTAATTTTTTTCCAAGTTGAATTTGAATATTTTACTCACTTTTAAAGAAAGAACTTTTCAAACTTTATTTTATAAAAATAGAAATGAAGCAAGAACATTACTAAACATTATTGTTGTAGGCCTCCTGCTCCAAGCCTGGAGGAATATCTATTGATTTTTCTTGACTCCCACACTCATAGTAGGACTAGGAATCATCAGATACTAACAAAAATCTGAATATATTTATTTGTCACCGTAACCTGAAAACCTCTAATAGAAACCCTGATAAGTCTTGACCCAAGTTGTAGAAACTTTGTCCAATATAACCTCCCTCAGGCACTTGAAGAACTACATGAACATGTATACTAAACCGAGGATGAAAACCCCTCCATAAGGATCCCCTTCCGGATGAGGTAAAACAATCTCACCTTGTTGGACAAGTCGAGTAGTTGGTCTACATAGTCTTTTGTAGTCTCTGATTCTTTCATTCTCTTTATTTCAAATTCTCGAATCAAATTCATCACTTGCATTGTGCACTCTTTCATTTCGTTAGTATTCTTTATTGAGATACTCCTAAATTTCTGCAGCAGATTTCATTTGCGTAATTTTTGTAAGAATCGAAATGGATACCGCAGAGAAAAGACAAGATTTAGATTTGGATTTCCTTGTGTTATTGTCCTTGTGATGTTTCATCTGATTCACTGTTGGATTATCACCGAAATGAGTTACTTCGTAATCCTCTTCTACTACTTCCTAGAGATCTAGCGCTTCAAGATGAACTGTCATTCTAATTGTCGAAGCTTCATAATTCTCACCATTGAAGACTGGTGGAGTTAAGAAGCTTGTTTCTGAATTCATTTTTTCATAAAATAGTTAAGATTGTAGTTCAAAGAAGGGTCTATATGGTTCACTATCTTCATACAGGTCACTCAAGATGGCAGTGATCACTAAGAAAGAAAAGATAAGAAACAAGGTGTTGTTTCATTGTTTATTGAAATAATGCATGAATTCATAACTTAAAAATCTAAAGAAAAGGAGTAAAATGAGCTAAAACTATCTCCAATAACTAATGCCTAAAATGTAGAAACTAATTAATCAAATATATTCATTTACTGCAACCTAATCTATCTTAACTTGATTTTACTTTTAAGTTGTATATTGATACATCAAAAAGTGGAATTGATCTCCTGCTTTTGAGGCACCACTTTCAACATGAGGCCATCACATTCTCCATGGTCTCACAAGGGTGATATACTTGAAAAAAGGTTAAAAGGGAACAAGGTTAAATCAAATTATATAGTTTTTAACTTAATGAAATACAATGTTATCGAGACTAGTTACTAGTTGGGAAAGAATTGAGTGAAATACAATGTTTTTAGTGATCGCACATATTGTTCGATTGAATAATCTAAATATTCAAGTTTGTGTCAGATTTCAGTTTATCATACGAACTTATTTCTACATATGGTCAAGTCTCAGAGAAATAAAATTCATGTATTATTATTTATAGAATAACAAACGCTTTGTGCAAAGATCACAAATAATGAAAGATAAAGAATTAAACTTAAGAGTCTGAAGGATGATGGATGTCTAAAATACATAGTACGTAAAAAGTGGTTTTCTAAAGGATAAAGATCAGTTGAATTGATGGAGGTTACACATTAATGTATTTTCTTGTGCATTTTCATTATCTTAATAATTCTATGTTCCAATTTTACAAATATAATTGAATACCACACTGGACATTAAGTTGACAACATCATGTATATTACAGATAATCCAATAACTAGACCACAATCGTAACCCATGAGTACCGTCTTCTAACAGAGACAATCCAATAACAAGACCACAATACAATTTTAACCCATGAGAATTGTGTTTT